>JAPCYS010001622.1:0-15924 GCA_028641055.1 Alopecurus myosuroides
TGAGGCAGGGGAAGTTTGTTACGTGGTTGCACACGTAGGTGCCTCGGACTATTTTCTCCTTTTTTAGGGGCTTGCCTAAATCAGAGGCGAAGCCGTTGAGGGCACTATTAAGAATAGATTTTATCTCGATGTAGTCCTTCTGCACCGCCCTACCCGCATCGAGATAAGTGCATTGCGAGAAATGCGGTTCCATGACGATGAGTGTGCATCCTTCTCTTCTGCGCAGAACATTTCGAACAAGCCATCAATATCATCGGAATACTAAGGAGATTTTAGAAAGAATGTAATGACGGGAATCGGAGAGGACTACTTACAGGGGAAAGTATGGCATGAGAATGGCGTTCTTATCCTTGTTATCTATCAAAAATCTTGTTATATAGTTCGTGATAACAACCCGGTCCGCAGGTGACCGCAAGTAGTCCTCAACCATGTAGTAGGGGTCCATAATCGCGATGTGCGGGGTATTCTCCATGACCACATCGTGCGCCATGCTGAGCGATACCAGCCGGACAATGCTTCGGTCGAGCTTTCCCAAGTGGAAGACCCTGAATACGTACATCTTCGTATCTGATGAATAACACCTCTACGGGATTTGTATCCACAAAGCCCACGGATCGGGGCACCTTGACCACGTATAGCGGGTAGGAGGGATGTTTCTCACGTAGAAGTTCAGTCTCTCTTAGCAAAATTCCGTCGTGGATGCTCCTCATGTCACCACCCATGACAGTGACAACCTCTTGCGGTAGCATCGGCTTACCTATCTCATGCACCTTCCTCCACGGGACGGCGAGCGGCAAACGGTCGAGGACTCGAGCGGCCGCTGGCTGTCTACTAGAGGATGCACCACCTTTCTTCTTGCTGGATGTCGGCCTCTTCCGATGCTTCTTCAGCCTCAAGCACATGGGAGTGCCGCTTTGTTTTACCACCTCCTAGGCCGTAGCACGGAGTGTATTCGGGGTAACCACCATAGGTTGTGGAGCCGTAAAGGCCGTCTCCTCCTCGGGAGTTTCTTAGGAATATGTTAACTTCTTCTGGATATCCGGTTTTCTGGTGGGTAACTCAGAAGGACCACATTCTTCGATTCTACCTTTTTCTGGATATTAAGATTTCTGGTGGGTAACTCCGGAGGAACCTTTTCGCCATCCAACTGATTTATGAAATCGTCAATTGGAGCAAGTTCAATATCCATGTAGTCGTCATGTGTCTCATGCTCGTCATGTGACGTCTCGTGCTCGGGAGGAGGAGGATCCACCGGAGGTGGAGAGAGGACCTTGTCATGTTGGGTTGCCCGTGGAGGGACAACCTTGTCTTGTTGGCTTGCCGCGGGCGCAACAGGTGTAGTAGTGACGACCATGCGTTGGCTTGGCGCCGACCCTGACGTGGTGTTCAGCCGAATAAGGGCTTTCGGCCATAGCAAGATTTGATTGTCGAGTTGGCCGAGATTCAACTCGTTGTCGGAATCGGCGTGTTGATTAGGAGGATACAAGTCCTGGAATCCCGGTAGCACCAGATCGACGCGAACCCGAAGCTCGTTGGCCGGTATATCTCTACAGTGGTACTTGCGGGAGAGTGGCTGCAAGATGCTCCCCTTTGCAACATCGTTCAACTCGCTGCCCACTTTTAGCAGGAAGGTGCATCCCATCGCGTCAGCCTGCGATAACATGCATGGATAGGTCAGAGAGTGGCGTGATATTGAACTAGCTACAGCTTGAGACGGTCAAATAATTTACCGTGAGGGCATCGAACTCGTCTAACGTCGACGGACCACAGGTGATGGGCTCATCGAGCAAAGATAACATCGGCGGACCATCAGCCGCGCCGGACACGGTCGACGGTCCATCGGGGGCAGGCGCGTCGGGCACGCCAGGCATGGCCAACATCGACGGACCACTGGCGGCCGCCGCGCCGGGCACGACCAACGTCGACGGTCCACCTCAGGCGCCTATGTTGATCGTAGGCATCGGCCCCTGTGCGCCCCCAGCGATGTAGCCACAGAGTTTTTCAAATACGGCGGGTATGAGCTCATTCATCTTTTCCCCGACCTTTTTCTCAATCCGCTTATCCATGTTTGCTTCCAAGTCTGTCACCTTCTTATTCATCAACTCCGCCTCCTCGTTCGGCTGGCTCTTCTTTGCCTCCCGCGACTCCTTAGTGCTGGGCTCAGCCAAGCCATAGTTGGCGTGCTTCCTATTTAGTCCGCCGTCGGTGATACGGCCTAAGTGCGGCCTTTTCAGCGGCCTGGCTCTTTGCCTTGTTGTACCCTCTGATAAAAGGTTTATCCCACACGACTTTGGCCGTCGACGTCTGCGACGAGGAAGATTCAAGTTGTTGTTCTTCCAGCTGCAGAAGCAACATATGAACGGTTTAGAAATGGTTTCGTACTAGAATGAAATCATGGACTTGATGATGATGAGTAGCATGAAATGGTAAATTTATTACCACTAGTTTATCAACATTCTTCACGCTATCGTCCGTGACCAAAATAACATTCTCCACCATCTTGGGGTCCGTGACAAGTTCCCCGGTCGGCGTTACTTTTCTGTACCTCGACCTCATGAATTTCTGGAACTGTGAGTCATGGGCATACTTGGCGTAAGGGTTCTCAAGCTCTTTATCAATGTAGGTCTGGTCCTCTTTCTCCCAAACTGGCTCCTTCCCGTCGTAGCCACGATAGCTAAGATTGTGGTGACCGATGTTCTTCGACGCTAGGTCCCTCCCCTAGTTCGTTTGATTCTTACTGAAATTAAGCAACTGGTTATCTAGGAAAATCTTGAAGTCATCGGGCGTAATCCGCGGGAAGTGGCGATGGATCTCTTCGAATGGTTCCTCGTCCCTAATCATCACCCTCACCATAGTCTTGTAATTGCTCAGGGCTTTGGTGAATCTACTGAGGGCGAGTTTGTTCACCAGGTTGCCGTTCAGATTCTCGTTGTTGTAAGGGGGGGGACTCGTACCGCGCGTGCAGCCTCGAGATGAGTTGGGCGCGCAGAGTTTGCTTCTTCTTGAGAGTTGGATCGTTGGTATTGACGACGTCTCGAAGGATCGCGCCAAGTTGGAGGAAGTACCCCTTCACAAGGTCCTTAGGCATCACAGGCATGCCATTGGAAGGATCCACCTCCGTAAATTTCTCTCGAACGGCGCCGACCTTGTTCGGAGCTCGCTGCTGACGCTTCTTTGCCGTCGTGCTACTCTCGGAGGGACCCCCGGCGCCACTATCAGTGGTTTCCGCCTCGCCACCGGTGAGACCGTCATCAATGTGGGGCTCGCTATCGAGGGGCTTGTCAGTTGTCCGATCGTCACCGCCATCATGGGCCCTCTCTTCCTCTTGCGACTCTCTAGCCATAAGCATGTAGTGGTCCAATAACGCCGGATCCGTAGAAGAAGACGACATGCCTAGCTAGCAGTAGACAAAATATATACTAGGTTATTCACCGGAAAAATTCGGCATGACCTCTGCTATAAATGGTCATGCCGGAGTGCCAGAAATTTGCCGGAACGGAAATGAATCAACATTCCGGCAAAACATTGGCACTCAATGTACCTGCAACATAAATTGAATGCACACATGGCCAAAAACTCCCAGGAATTCATATCATGCCAAAAAACTCTAGATTGGCTGCAATATTTTCATGTTTCTAGGTTTCATAACTCCCAGGTCCTCCCAGGAATAATCATAACTCCCCAAAACAGGTGAGCTGCAGCCACCGACAGCAACTGATGTTTATCAGGACCTGACTTTATCACAATACAGTAAAGAAGCAAGCACGAGCAGGCACGATCTTGCAAATAAACCAATTCATTATTCAGTATATATTAGTTTACACTTTACAGATTACATTTATGAGCAATTCACTATTCAGTATATATGAGCTTACACTTTACAGATTACAAGTGGCTACTACCTAAATCTGAATACAGCCAGCATCATGGCTACTCCCCAAAACAACTACAAGTTCAAAATTTAAATTCCAAAGGCTACTGCCTGTGTGCCCTGAAGGTTTACAATTAAATGCTTACATGTACCATCTTGCAAAGAAACCATCTTGCTATCAATCATTAAGAGCAGCATGATTAGTTCAGCATTCAGCACCAGTTTTACTTCTAGGTATATGTGGACCTCTAGATAGTTCAATTTTGTACCTTAATATCATTGTATAAAGAATAATTAATTGAAACAGAATTGATGTGACCAGAAAAATGGGCAAATAAAATGGTTGTACTACACATAATCATAAGTCCCAGGTTCCAAAAAACTCCCAGGATTCTTAATTCTGCAATATTCATAACTCCCAGGTTCCAAAAAAACTCCCAAAGCCTCTGCATTCCCTCTTAGTTCTTTAAGGATGCAGAATTGATACTAAAATGCAGGTAGTGCAAATTCAGAAGCTAAAATGACATGAAGGTTTATTAGCATCATTGCACAGAACTGCAGAAACAACCTGGTGGGTTGTGCCACACTAGTCGATTTCATTAGCATCACTGCCAAGAGTAAAAGGTTAAGTGCACGACATCGGGAGCTAGTCAGCTAGAGGAGAATGTGGGTTGTTGACTTGTTAGTTTGAACATTTGTTCCAGCACACAAATCTTTGTAAGAATCATGAAAGATGCTCAGGACATTAATTAGTGGCTACTAGCTAGTTGCCAAACCTGCAAGCTATCTGGACCAAAGAGGCTGATGCATCTTATACAAGCTAAAAAGACAACACCTTACACTTTTTCTTTTGCGAAACATTAGCTTAAAGAGCTTTAATACCATATGTAACGTGACTAAAGTTTGAACTCGATTTCTTTTGCATGTTAACTTGTAAATCACATTTGATTTAAGGGTTGGATATATCACAAAAATGGGAGAGAAAAAAAGCCAATGCATTTTTTTTTACTTGAACTACATGAATTATGCTCAGCGTAGTTGAAACAACCTAATTTTCAGGACCTCAGATGTGCAACATAGAATATTCAGGCCCATGCTGCACCTTTTTTTTCTCGAAATGGGGGATAAAACCCTGGCCTATGCATCAAAATGATGCATATGACGTTTATTATTTATTGAAAAGTTTAAAGTCAATCTGTTACACCTCACGGATCACAAAGTGTCAAAACAAAATTAACCAACTAAACAGGCGAAAGCAAGTACTCGTCCTCATGATAAAATTCTCTTATCAAGCCGCCAGCCTGATCGGCTGAATAAATCATTGGCGACCGTCTCCAACATGGTGCACCCAGAATCCATTGCAGGTCTTTGCTCCACTGGTTGGAGATATGACCACGTACGGATCCAATGGGTAGTGAGAGGGATGACCTGCAAAAAAGATGTTTTTTTCGATTTGTTAAAGACAAAATCATTCCGAAGATTCCACATGGCCCATAAAAGTGCACATACTCCCACCCTAATAACTTTCAAATCCTTCTTGGAGATTCCTTGTAACCAATTAACAAAAAGATTTGTAACATTTTTTGGTGGAGTCGGATTAAAACACATATGCACAATACGCCAAATCATTTGAGCAAAAGGACAATCAAAGAATAAATGTTGAATCGATTCCTCTCTATCAGAGAAGCAACAAGTCTTAACCCCATTCCAATTCCTTTTTGCAATATTATCCTTTGTTAACAGAACTTTACGATACAAGAACAACATAAAAATCTTAATTTTTAGAGGGACTTTTATCTTTCAAATATATTTCCTCAGGAATCTAGTATGTCCATTCAGAAGATCTAAATACGTGGATTTTACTGTGAAAACCCCAGAGTTAGTTAACCCCCAAACAAACACATCTTGATCTTGTGAGAGGGTTATGTACATCAGCCGATGAGCTAAATGAAGCCATTGATCCCATTTATTGCCAGTGAGGTTTCTACGGAAAGTGATGTTTAGTGGTTGTGCAAGATTAGTAGCTACCGAAACTTGTTTTCTATGAGCTATATTATAAAGAATGGGGTATTGTTGTGCGAGAGGGGAATCCCCAAGCCAAATGTCTTCCCAGAACCTTGTGTTCATGCCATTTCCTACCACAAAAGACCCCCTAGTGAAAAAAGCATCTTTAACCTTCATGAGACCTTTCCAAAAAGGTGAATCAAAAGGTTGGGATGTCACTTGTGTTAAGCTTTTGGAGTGTAGATACTTGTTTTGAAGAAGTTCCTGCCACACCCCCTTGTCGTTTTGAAATTTAAACAACCATTTACTTAGTAAGCATTTATTTTTAATTTCTAGAACCTCAATCCCCAGCCCACCCTGCTCTTTTGGACGACATATGATATTCCACTTAGTTAGTCTATACTTCCTTTTGTGGCCATCACTCTGCCAAAAGAAATGAGATCTGTAAAAATCTAATCTCTTTCTTACCCCTATAGGCACCTCGAGAAAAGAAAGCATGAACATCGGAAGGCTAGTAAGTACCGAATTGATTAGAATCAGCCTATCCCCGTAAGACAACAATTTCCCTATCCAATTACTTAACTTTCTCTCAAAACGATCCTGAACGGGTTTCCATTCGCCATTTTTTAACTTTCTAAAGTGGATTGGTATTCCAAGGTACTTAAAAGGAAGTGAACCAATTTCACATCCAAAAAGTTTCCTATACTGCTCTTCAACCTCTTTGGCTTGTCCAAAGCAGAAAAGCTCACTTTTATGAAAGTTAATTTTTAAACCCGATAGTTGTTCGAAAATACACAAGATCAACTTCATATTTAAAGCCTTTTCCAAATCGTGCTCCATAAATATAATTGTGTCGTCCGCATATTGCAAGATAGAAACCCCACCCTCAACTAGATGAGGAATGAGCCCCTCAACCTGACCATCCTCCTTGGCACGATTAATTAAAATAGCCAACATATCCGCCACGACGTTAAAAAGAATGGGTGAGAGGGGGTCACCCTGTCTTAATCCCTTCAACATCTGGAAGTAATGCCCTATGTCTTCGTTAACTTTTATCCCAACGCTTCCTCGACTAATGATGGAGAATGTTTTTCAGTTATAAGAAACATTTTTAAGTTCTCTTGACCAACAATTGTTCCCTCGTCTTGTTCTAACTGAAAAATCCGTTTCCTCCTATGTTTCCCATTAGCAATCATATGGAAGTACTTAGTATTATTACCACCTTCTTGAACATGTTTAACTTTTGCTCGTTGAGCCCATTTAGACTCCTCCTCCCTTCGTAATTTGGCTAGTTTATCATTCGCCTCCCGCAACACCTCTCTGTACGGTGAATCCAATGGTGGCATCTCAGCTCTAGAGTCTAACACCTCGATAATGTGCAATAACGCTCCTTTTCTTTCTTATAAACACTACTAAGATTTTTTTTCCCATCCCCTGAGGAAACTCCTAATATGACAAACTTTATTTTGCCTACACTCGATAGGACTATCACCATGCATTACAGAACTCCATTCTCGAGCTATCATGTCCACAAAACCGTCTAAGTGAGCTATCATGCTGCACCTGTATCAGCTACAGAATTTTTTGTTCCTATCGTTTCCTAACCTGCGGTTCCAAGATGTACTGAGTTTCATTTCCGTATACTTTATTTGTACCCTCCTAGTTAGATCATGCCTAGGCATATACTTAGTCGATGCTGCTGCTGATAAGAAAAGACACCTCATCATTTGTATATGAAGTTTTTTGGACCACTTCTGGCTTCTAGACTTTTAGTAAACGTGGCTTCTTTCAGAGTTACTACTAGCTTGTACCGAAGATAGTCCAAGACAATGTTGGTTAAAATCAGGTCCACCTGTCAGTATCTAGGCAAGTGAGCAGTAGAACCAGTACAAGACATGTGATATATCAAGAATACTGCATTCTGGGGTAGTACAAGTGGTTCAAAGTTGCTTCCTGGAAGCAGTTTTGTCCATTTTGCATATATGCTTTAGATCTCAAACATGTGAAGGTGGTCTGGTATTATACTGCAGGTTTGTGTAGAAAAATCTTGTTCTGTGTATGAATTCCTTCGTTTCTACTATAACTGATCCTGATACTGCACATGAAACTAAATCTTGGTAGTGATATATGTTAGCCTCGGTAAATGCAGAAGCCGATGCACGGCATCTACCTTTGTGGCGTCGTGATTGAGGAGACCATTGTATCTTCGGTTGGGAAAAGCTAAAGGCTAAAAGTATGTGTAGGTGATGTGGCTTTGCATGTTTAATGGAAGGGGATTTTCTTTGATCTTTAAGTTGCAGTCAGATAAGCGCATCTCCAGTCGCCCCCCCCCAGAGCCCCCCTAGGCGGCCTTTTTAGCGCAGGAAGCGGCGAATAGCGCCGTTTCCACACCAGTTGGCCCTCCCAGAAGCCCAAATAGCGCCGTTTCGGCGCTATTTCGCGCCGCGGAACCCAGGCCAAACCCAACCCGCTGGTTTCGGCTTGGGGGGCGAAACTGCGCGGCAGCACGCGCGGGCCAGCTCTGTCAGTGACGCGCCGAAAAAACGCGGGAACAGAAACCCCCGTGATCATCTTCTCGGCTCCCGCGTCGGTCAAAGGCTGCCGGCGTTTATGGCGTGGCGGCCGCCCAGTGCATGCGCTCATTCAAAGGCTGCCGGCGTAATGGCGTGGCGGGCGGCAGCGAGGGGACGCGCGCGCAGTAAATGCCCGGCAGGCTACAAAAGCCCCCCGCCGCTCGCCGCCCGCCCCATTCTTCCACCTCGCTGCTCTCTCCTTCCTCGGCGCTCTCCTCTCTCCCCCGTGCTCTCTCCTTCCTCCACGCAGATGGCGAACTACGATAGCGCCGCCGCCGCCAACGTCTGGATTCGACGCCACCTTCGCCGGAATGAGGCGTGTGCGCTGTACCGCGTGGGCTACCCGTGCCCACCGGACATGCGCCTCCCGAGCTCTGCCGGCGGCCAGCCTCACTGGACCCTCAGCGCGGGCGGGATGCCCGTGCCCCTGATCCCGTCAATGGACGCGGAGTTCCGGCAGGCCATCGCCGAGGTGCGTCAAGGCCTGCCGGTGGACGAGGCCGCGCGGCTCCGCTGGAGGCCGCACGGCCAGGACGCCTTTTGGTGGCAAGAGCTCCAGCGGTGCCGCGACGCCGAGCTCACCTCCGAGGGCAACAACGGCCCCGTCGAGGGCCGCTCCAATGGCCACGAGCGCAGGCGCTGGTGGGGAGGCCAGCACTGCACTCTCGAGTGGGTGTTGGATTACATCCACGCCAGCAACGCGCCCCGGCTGGAGATGCCACCCCGCCAGAACTCCTCGTGGGATCCGCGGCGGATGGGAGGCGGCTCTTCATCGGCCACACCGTCCTCCTCCGGCGCGCATTCCATGTCTCTCACCCCTCCCCTTCTAAACTCCGGCGCGCTTGTCCCCAGGCGCAGCGGCGGAGCCCTGCGCATCGGCGAGCCATGCCAGCTTCGAGCGCACGGTCCGCCCGAAGACGGAGGCGGACGAGGACGAGGACGAGGACGACGAGGAGTGGCCGGACCTGAAGGCCGCCGAGGAGCTGTCGCGCAACACGCTCCAGCCCGTCGCCGTGGACTGGAGCCTGCGCGACAGCACCGCCGAGGAGCTGGGGCTCCAGCGCCGCCTGCTCGCTGAGGCCGAGCAGCGCAAGGCGGCTCGCGACCAGGAGGCTGCCGCCAACGCGGCTCGCCGCCGCATTCCTCCCCCGCCGCCGATGAGGGACGTACCGTATGTCGTGCTCGACCCCGACTCCGAAGAAAAAGCCGAGTACCTGCGAGCCCTCGCGCTGAGCAGGCGGGGCCGAGCAACACTGGCTGCGGCGACCCCGGCCAGGGACCGAACAGGCGCGACGGCGACGGCCCGGACGACGACGACGACGACGGCGACGACGTCGACTACAGCCAGGCCATCCATGCGCGCCTAGGACTGAAGTAGTTTATGTTCTTTTAGTTTAAATTTGCATTTTTAGTTTAACTTTGCGTCGAAAATGTATGAACTTTGCGTGAATCAATAAAATGAGCCGAGTTTCAAATCTCGAGTTTATTTGGGTCGAAAAAGTTGGGCTCGGGGGGCGACTGGGAAGCCTGCCCCCCCCCCCCCCCCAGGTTCCAGATTAGCGCCGTTTGGCGACGCGGCGGCCCCAAAACGGCGGATTTTTGGGCCCTGGAGGCGCAATGGCTAGAGATGCCCTAAGCAACTCCATTTGAACCGTATCAAAGATGGACCGCTCATAAACATAGAAGAACAAAAGAACGCTAGATTTCTTTTTTTTTCCAAAACCTCATCAAGTGTTCTAGTATGAAAGAAGTATGCATTTTTTATGGTTAAGTTCGCTCTGAACTGCCCTAAATAGTACCTATTTTTCAGGTTCAGAGTGATGAATCATACTTGTAGAACGCATCAAACCCTCACAGTGCAGAATTACAGTACACTTCAGTGAGTTTAAAAATTAATACACTTGCAAAACTGGTAAAACTGAATGAACATGCAGTTTAGAAATTAGTCAAATCACTGCACTTGCTAGAACTGAAGTGAGTTTACAAATTAGTATACTTGCAGTTTCCAAATTACTGCACGTGCTAAAACTGAATGAACAAGCAGTTCAGAAATTACTGCACTTGCTAAACTGAATAATAAGCAGTCTAGAAATTACTGCACTTGCTGAACACGCGGGAGGGGGGCTTGGAAGAACACGCTGATTTTACTAGTCGCACTAGCTATCTTAACCTAGAGATTAGCTCCGAGACACGAATTGAGGAAGAACACGCGCGGGAGGGGGGCTTGGAAGATGGGGGAGGGGGGCTGACCTAGACGCGTGGGCGTGGACGACGACGGCGTGGACGACCTTGCTGCTCCTCGACATGACACCCTCGAACTGCTCCTCGACGACCTGCGCTGTGCTGCTCCTCGCCACGGCGCCCTCGACGACCTGAACTGCTCCTTGACGACATGCGCTGCTCCTTGACACGGCGTGGACGATCTGCTGCTCCTCGACACGGCGCGCGCCCTCGAACTGCTCCTCGACACGGCGTCCTCGAACTGCTCTCGACTGGATCGGGGAGATGGCCGGGAGAGATGGGGGGATGGATTCTACGCGATCGAGAGAGAAAAGAAAAGAAGTGGGCGATCCCCTTACCCTAGGCGACCCTTACCCCAGGCGAATGTTGAAAAAATGCGCCTGCGGTAACATCTAGGGACCACCGGTCAGTGGGCGACCGTTATCCCAGGCGCATCTGGACAAAATGCGCCTGCGATAAAAGTTTTCCTAGGGCGACCCTTACCCAGGCGAATTGTGGAGATGCGCCTATGGTAAGGTTTACCACAGGCGCATATTTGTCCAGATGCGCCTGTGGTAAGGTTTACACATATACAAATAATGCATATGCGCCGTTTACCACTTCCCCGGCCCGGGGTACATGGAGCATATAGGAATGCTATTATGGGGCTCCTACATTCGTTTTCACTTCAAAATTACATACATATGAAAGGTAACATATGCAAAATATTTAGGGCCGCATCGAGCGTAAATAGATTGATTTAGCGAGATAACGCGAGTGTTTCTCTCTCAAAACACATTGTACAGATACTCTATTAGCATTCTATATTGCACATATCGCGAATATTTCCCTCTCTCAGCCTTTCGTCACAATCTTAGTTTTGTCTTTCTTGGTCGATGTTGAATACGTGACCGTCATATCGTGACTTCTTCTTGTGAATGGAAGTCCTGACCTTGGTAGTGTGGTACTGCTTCTTCTTGTGGTGTATGGTGCATCGTCTTCATCGGGTTCTTCCATCATCGGGTCTCCGACTAAGCCGTCGAAGTCCTTCTCATCGGAGACTCCATCCATTCCGACGAGGGCCCTTTTTCCTCTCCTTACGACAACACGACTAGGCTTGGTCGGGTCGGTTACGAAGAAGCATTCCTCCACGTGCTTAGCCAATACCCACGGCTCATGTTGCGCGGTGGGGTTCTTGGACTTGGGTTTGTTGGCTTCAGACATCGACATAGTGGTGAAATATGCGTCTTCTTGCGTGACATTTGTAGCCCATCTGACATGGAACATCGGCAGTTTTACCCCAACGTAGTCAAACTCCCAGATTTCCTCGATCTCTCCGTAGTATCTTCTAATCTCTTCGCCCGTGTAAGATTCCATCGTTATAGACGAGTTTTGATAGTCGCTACTTTTGTCTCTTTCCTCCGTGTAGAATGTGTACCCATTGATGTCGTATGCTTGATAAGTCATCAGATTGGGCGCGGGGCCATATGACAAAGTCAATACAATTTTATCTTTCTGACATGTCATTGGCGGGGGATCGGCATCAATCTGCTTTTTGAACCATGTCGCGAAAGAGGAGTTGTGTGCTCTAAATATCTCTTCTTCCGTCGTCGGCTTGCGAGCACTATTTTTTATCGTGGTTTTGTGCTCTTCTATCCAAGGGTCGACATCGTCAATGTGTTGTAACACTACTAGGTGGGCCCTATCAAAGTCGGCTCTCCGACCACAGCAGTCCGCGTCCATTACCCTTTTGCCAGTGTTGTGGCCTACCCCCATGAACCTGTCAAGGTGCTTGTTTGCGGGCAAACCAACAGCTGGCTCCTCCTCGCATAGAAAATTCTTGCAGAAAGAGATGCATTCTTCGGTGAGAAATCCCTGGATGATGCTTCCATCCGGGTGTGCCCTGTTACGAACGAATGATTTGATGATCCCGTTCATTCTTTCTAACACCATCATGTTGTGCAAGAATGCCGGCCCAATATTAGTGATATCGTCCACGATAAGGACCAAGAGATGTACCATAATGTCAAAGAAGGCAGGTGGGAAGTACATCTCAAGCTCGCATAGGATGGTGACGATCTGTTCCTGCAGCCTTCCGAGTTTCTTCATGCTTATCGACTTCCGAGTGATGACGTCGAAAAAGTTACAGAGGCCAGTGAGTGTTTGACGGACGTGCGGTTCCATTATCCCTCTGATTGCAACCAGAAGTATCTGCGTCATCATCATGTGACAGTCATGAGACTTCATCCCGCTGAAGATTTTTTCTCCGCGTCTAGGTATCTGCTTATCAGCACCGCGTAACCTAAGGGAAATCTCACTCCGAGCAGGCATGTGAATATTTGCTCGAGCTCGTCGGGACTTAGAGTGAAGCAAGAGGGTTTCGGGCGGTGAGTTTGGTGTTGCTTAGCCTTTTTCCGCGTGTGGTCGTCCATCTCCTCCACCTCATCCTCATCCTCCTCCGTCTTTTTACGCGTAGAAGGCGGTAAGTGAAGCTCTCTCCTGATATTCAGGACCATCAGGTCGTATCTTGATTTTGGCCCATCTTTGGTCCTATCTGGCATGTTCAATAGGGTGCCAAGCAAGCTCTCACACACATTCTTCGTGATATGCATGACATCAAGGCAGTGAGGCACTCCGAGGATTGGCCAGTACCGCAAGTCCCAAAACACGGACCTCCTTTTCCATACCCCAAGAGCAGTCCTTCTGGCGGAGGACACTTTTTTCTCTCCTCGCTTCCGCTTCTGTACCTTTCCCGGCGGAGGACACGTTTTCCAATTCTTCAATAGAGTATCGATCTCTTCTCCTCTTCTCTTGCGTGGAGGTAGATCGACTCATCTTTACCGTTGAACATGTCTCCACGCTTTCTCCACGGGTCGTTCTGTTGTAGCCACATTCGATGCCTCATGTATACGGTTTTAGAAGATCCGGGATCCTTGTGTAGCTGTAGAAACGACGTAAATTGCATGCATCTGACACAAGCCTTGTGTCCATGGCACACCTCACACGCAATATATCCGTATCCGAGATAGTGCTGCACCGTCGTGACCAGGGAGGCTCTCATACGAAAAGGTTCTTCTTTGAAGGCGTCCCATGTTTCCACCCCTTCCTCCCACAACGTGTCTAGCTCCTCCTTCAATAGCTCGAGATACAAGTTGATATCGCTCCCTGGCTGGGTCGGCCCTTGAATTAGCATACTCATGTGTATGTACTTCCTCTTCAGACACAACCACCGGGGGGGGGGGGTTGTACATCGATACAAACACGGGCCAGGTGCTATGTTTGCGGCTCTGGTTGCCAAACGGATTAAGACCGTTGGTGCTCGCACCAAGCCTGATGTTCCTTGGATCGTTCCCGAATTCTTCATCGAATGCGTCTAATGCTTTCCACAGACGTGCATCCGAAGGGTGTGTTAGCACTGGTTTTTCAACACGTTCTGGATCACTCAGCACCGCCTTCTTTCTGTCCTCGTGCCAGCGCATGAGCTTTGCTTCCTTGGGGTCCACGAAGTACCGCTGTAGACGGGGAATGAGTGGAAAGTACCACACAACTTTCCTATGAGGTTTCTTCGTCCCCCTCTTGTAACGATCAGCATCGCACACCGGACATTTGATCTGGTCCGTGTGCTCGTTACGATAAATTATGCAGTCACGGACGCAAGCGTGGTATTTTGTGTGCGGTAAATCGAGGGGGCACACGATTTTCTTGGCCTCCTGTAAACTACTAGCACATGTGTTCCCTTCAGATAAGTGCGTCTTCAGGTATCGCAGAAGATCGTCCATGCTTGTGTCGGTCCATCTGTGTTTTGCCTTCATCTCTAGAAGATCGAGAGCTACTCTCAAGCGTGACTCCTCCGCCCCGCGACTTGCGTCATACAACGGAGTTGTAGAGTCTATCTCTAGTTGCGTGATCTTAGATTTACGTTTGGCGTCGGTCAACGTGTTCTTGAGAAGAAGCTCTTGAACATGAGGGTCCCGCACGGCTGAAGTTAGCGGAGTGTTCATGTCCTCGTCTTCTACATGTTGTTGATCACCATGATTCCCTTCTTCTTCATAGTCGTCTCCGTCGGCAGCCTCTTCGTCCTCTCCATTGCCATGTTCAGACTCTTCCTGATCATCTTCACATGTTGCCTCCCAATTGGTCTCGACGTGATCATCGTCTTCATCATCATCCATCCACTTAGTGTGGCCCTCCATGAAACTATACCTGAGCAGGTGCTTCTCACATGAACAAGGACCCTAACTTGCATTTTCGACACAGACACTCTATCTCGGTGCGGTTGTTTTGATGCATCTCGGCCGTCGCGCGTTGCACGTATCTATGCACCACGCTTGTCCTCATCGCAATGACCATTGCTACAAAAGGCAAGAGAGGTCTCATTAACTAGGTCCGGTTTTCACGGAAAATTTCGGCATGACCTTGCTAAAAAGGTGTAACGCGGAGCGCCAGAAATTTGCCGAAAAGAAAATGAATCAACATTTCGGCAAAACATTGGCAACAAATCCTCATGGCAACACAATAAAATGCAAAAGAGATCGTGTACTCCTCCACCAACCAATCTCACGCACCTATTAAGATGACACACAATGCAAAACATATAGACACGATGACGTCGTCAAAGATCACCGGAGAGACGACCGATAAGAGAGTGATAGATCTAGAAGTAGCTAGTGGTGCATTTGTGGTGAGATCTAGTGTCCGGTTGGTAGATCTAGTGGAGATATTTGGAGAGGGAAAGTGGGGTAGCGTACTAGCTAAAATATATATAAAATGATTGGTTAAATTAGCTAAAAATGGTGGAATGGTGTGGGGGATTGAGCTTGGAGCACTAATGGGTCGAGTTTGGAGTAGGGAGTGAGTGAGTGTGGTGGATAGGGGTGCTGGTGGGTAGCTGGCCGCACTTATTGAGCCCACAGGTTACCCTAGGCAAATAAGATTACATATGCGCATGCGCTAGGGGGTGCTACCCCAGCCCACAAGTTACCACAGGCGCTTTTGGCCTTATTCGCCTGGGGTAACTTTCTTACCCCAGGCGTATATGCTCTCTGTTCGCCAGCGGTATAGGCATAGTGTCAGGGGGTGGTGGTTGGGTGCCCTGCCACCTTTTACCCCAGGCACATTGTGTTCTTTTTGGCATGGGTAACTTTCTTATCTCAGGCGTATATGCCCTCTGTTCGCCTGCGCTAAGTAGCCTAGACGCACGTCTTTACCAGTTCGCCTGTGGTAATGCATGCTGCTATAAGCAGTTCTCTAGTAGTG
>JAPCYS010001201.1:0-15905 GCA_028641055.1 Alopecurus myosuroides
AAGTCCAATTTCAAATTGTGAAACATGTAACTCAACTAAAATTTGATAAACTTTTCAAATATAAAATTTGTAAATTGTTTTGCACACCCTAACTTGATGAAAACAATAATTGTTTTTTGTACCATGTTTAAGTAACAAAATTCCAAATTTAATAAATGCCTTTCCAAATTGTTAACTATCATTCCAATTGCAATTAACTTGTTATCTTCTTGTTCCTCATCATGCATGCATCATGCTAATTCAACTACACCTAATGCTTAGTGATAGAACAATTAATTCAACTCTAAGCATGGGCTTCCATATGCACCCTTTGCATATGGAATCCATTTAAACTTGTGTTTCATGTCAAGCAAGTTATTTTGGTGCATCTATTAAACATGACATGCATCATCCAATGTTTGTGCACCTATGCCATGTATTGATTGCCCGTCTTCCTTCGTTGTTGTTTTTGCTTCTTCTCGGTTAGACGACGACGTTGGTACCGACGAGCCCTACGACACCACTACTCAGGACCTAGCCCAGTACGAGGCTGAGCTGCCAGGCAAGTTATCACTCACATGAATCATCGAGTTCCTTTCCACACTTGTTGTCGATACTATCTTTTTGTCTACTATTGCTAGCCCTATGTATCGTTGCTTGTTCTCCGAACCCATCACATGATACCTTGAGCCATGATATTGCCACCACCTCCATACCTACAGCCATTGCTTGTGCCTGTTCTTATCTAGCATGCTTAGGGTTGCTTTTACTCGAGTCTGTTGTCGGTTACTACTTTTACTATCTTATTATCTTGTACCGGGGCTCGTTGTTAATCAATCAATCCTGTTAATTGCTAATGGTAATAATAATTTGATGATAAGGCACCGGCAGGAGGCCCATGAGTGGTTTTGGAGCCTGCTAGTGTCGACCCTAATAGGAAAGGGTCTTGTCTACTGATCCATGATGCGCACTACCCGCATTTGGGAAGCGAGTATGGGCGCCCCCCTCAACTTGACCTGATTCGCATCTCGTCCAAATCGCCTCATTTAGTTCGTGTTTTCCATTTGCCGCATGCATGTTTTTGCGAGCCCAGCGCAGGGTGGAACTTTTGTAGTCGGCATATAGGGGGACACGTTCTTAGAGTGCTATGAGGGTCCATTTTCTTCTGGGCTCGATTAGCCGTGCGCCCAAGGTGCTTTGGGCTTGATGCGGAGAATGGTTGGTTGTGTAGAGTACCCCGCTTGGTGGAAGTGCATTTCCATCTGGCGGGTTATTCTTGAGTGTACGGCCAAATTGGTGCAACCCTGCAGGGATAATCTTCTCGAGAAGCCGTGTTTTCCGCGGTTATGGATTACTTGGTGAAAGTACTGGCTAACAAGTACTCAGGACAACTTCAACATAATGATCAATCATGTTTCACCCAATGATTAATAACCTGACTAGTAATAGGTTATTCACACAATAACTTGATTCACCTTATCACAACTGTGTGAGTTATCCTCGGATTGCTTCTTTGGATAAGGGGCGAGATCCAGGATGGGTTTGGTTGAAGTTATCTTTCAGTTGGTTACAATCCTCGATCTTATCTTTTCTGTTAGCCGGAACTTGTAGTTATCTTCTGTAGTTGTTTAGAGCAGCCAGCAGCAACTTTTATATCACCCCTTTTCTTCCGTTGATCCCAAGCATCAATGCTTGTGGACGGGTAACTCTTTGATGAACTGTGAGTCTTGCTTGCCAGTACTTGGATGTACTGACCCCGTTGGGGCTGTGGTTTACGCAGAGTACGACTACGACTACGATGCTTCCCAGGATGGCTACTTTGTGGAGTTCGACGAGTCTGCAGACGAGTAGTTAGCTGGACCAGGGCAGGATCCAGACCTACGTGGATGGGCTTCGCTTTTCTTTATTTTCTCCAGCTTCTTAAGCCATGGATTTGTCTGTACTCAGACCCTTTGATTGCTTCCGCTGTTGTAATGGATGATATGTTGGGACATGTGTCCTCTGGATGACTGTATTCGATATTTCTGCCTTAGTGAAGGCCATTTGCCCTTATTTCATTCTTTTGTGTCTTAGAGACAGTTTGTGCTATCATTTCGTTCAAAGCTGTTGACGTACAGTGCGTGTATGAATATGAAGTACGTCGACAGTAGTGCCTTAGGTTCCTAGCGGATAGTTTACTTCGACGGTGGAAGCAGGGCTTGTGTTGTCGCGCATAAGCGCAGGCCTACCAGGAAGCTGGGACGTGGGAGCAGTTATGCCCCATAATCCAAGCACCTGACTTCCAGTTCGTGCGGGGAGTATCCTCTAGAAACCTTGGGTGCGACATCATCCCAGAAAATTGTAAGAAGATTCAAGAATCTAATCTTGGGGATGCCCAAGGCATCTCCTTCTCAATCAACAATTTATCAGGACACTTCTAGTGAAACTATATTTTTATTTGGTCACATCATATGAAATTTACTTGGAGCGTCTTTTTCTTTTTCTTTTGTTTTACTATGTTTTATTTTGTTTTCCTTACTGCAATAATATAGTTGGAACCTATCATTTTTTCTGTGGGAGAGAGACACACTCCGATTTTTTCATTTGAATACTTGTTATGCTCGTATTCATAGTTTTTCTTCTAGCTGCTGCAAAATTCTTGTTTAGCTCCTGTTTTTCGTGCATCTCTTATTTAGAGCTGGTAGTTTTAGTAGAGTTGTTTTAGTATTCTCTTGTTTCATTGCTATCTCTTGGAGAGTTTTTGTTTAGTATGAAATGCTTGGTGTTGGAAAGCAGTAGTACAGTTTTTGTGCTTATAACGTTGCAATCAGAAGCTTGTATAGACTGTGGCTAGACTTCTTCATGTCATGCTAGATGTTATTTTAATTCTAAAGCCTAGTAGTTATTTGTGTAGCATGATTTTTCTCAAATTGCTGATAGTGTTTAATGTGCCTTTGAAAGAAACATGAGTTGTTCTTGTCATATTGAAGCATAAATTTGTGGTGTTCTCCTTTGAATGTTTTATTTGGTTGACTTGGCGCATGCTCACACCATGTTTATGACTACAAACCAGTCACGTATAGCCTCTACGATCATTTAGTTTTTGAACTTGTAGTACCACTTATGCTTTGATTAATGATGTTTTTGTCGCAATGCATGATTATGGCCATTATTGCTCTCTTGATTTGTCGCTCCCAGTCTTTTGCTAGCCTCCACCTGCACTGAGTATGAGCTCCACTCCTTCATCCAACTCTAAAAAAAACCAAAATTTGCAAAATGTGTCCACCATACCTACCTACATGTGGTACTTAACTTCCACTCCAAAGTAAATTGCTCATTTGTTACCTTTGAAACCTCCAAAATTACTCTTGTTCTGTGCTCCTTTTTTAGCTCATGAGGACATAAATAGAGAATCTTTATCTCACTTGTTGATTGGACTTTCACACCCTAGACTAGTGGCTTCATCCACATATCCAATTGATAGAAGAGCTGGCAGCAGGGTGCCCAGCCCCAAATTAATACAACACATTCTCTTCACTATTTCGCCCCTGATTTATCAGTCAAAGAATAAATGTGTAAATGAAAGAGAAAGAGGGATGACCTTCTACCCAGATGCATCCTTCTATGGGAGCCTCTCTTGTGAAGTATAGTTGGCTTGTGACGTACTATATTTTCTGTTTACTATTCGTTGACATAAGCATACACCTCTCTAAAAATTAGACACTCCTCCATGGTATGTTATTGTTGGTAGGCACCCAAGGATTCGGTTAGCCATGGTTTGTGTGAGAAAGGTTGGAAGGAGTGTCCACTGTTTAATACCTCTGTTTAACAAAATAAAGGCTCTAGCACATGAGTGATCCCTGCTTCCCTCCGCGAAGGGCCTTTCTTTTACTTTTATGTTGAGACTCCATCTTCTAACTTTATGCACAATTGAGAGAGCATAGTTGCCATTCTGAGTTTAATGTGCATTTGTCCCAGAAACATTATTAATTCATTCATGATGCGTTATTGTTTGTTCTCAAATTATTTGTTCTAGTCTTCGTCATGAACTTTGAAGGTGTCCTGGCAATTATGTTTTGCCCCACTCTGAAGGCAAGCGAAATATCACTTTGTTATGTTATCTTTATGCTTAAAACAAATGTATAGCTTTCGAGTGCATTATTATTCATAATCTTTTGTTTGTGTTACTTCTCATGATGCAAAGTGATTTCTATGTTTTATTGTTAGAATTATATTTATCATGCTTGTGTTAAAGTTCAATGATCTCAGCTATGCTTAATCTTTTACAATTTTGATGATCAAGTTTTAGTTGGTAGCATGTCACCTCGGAATTTATTTGTTTTGTCGTTTACCTACTCGAGGACGAGTAGGAACTAAGCTTGGGGATGTTGATACGTAAAAAATTTATCTAAAATTTCTGATGTTCCATGTTGTTTTCATGCCTTATGCTACATGTTTTGCCTACACTTTTTGTCATTTTTATCGATTTCCCGGGACTAACCTATTGACAAGATGTCATAGAGCGAGTTTCTTGTTTTCTGTTGTTTTTACTTTCGGAAAAGTTGTTCTAGAAATATTCTCGGAATTGGAAAATTCGAAGCCCGGAAGTCTTGCAATTCCCGAAGGATCCACGGAGTCCCGATGAGTTTTGGAGGGGGCCACACCATAGGGCGGCGCTCCCTCCTGGTCGCACGTGGGGGTGGTGTGGGCCCCTCGGGCGTCCACCGCCATCGCCTTTTCGCCTATTTATTCCCCCTGATACGTCAACCCTAAAAATATACCACTTTTCCACAAAAAATACCCGAGCCCGCCATCATCGTTTACCCGAGATCGGGAGGGTTCTGGAGCTCTCCCCGGCACCCTGCCGGGAGGGAAAATCATCACCGGAGGGGTCTACACCACCATGCCCGCCTCTAGAGTGATGCGTGACTAGTTCATCCCTGGACTACGGGTCCATAGCACTAGCTAGATGGTTGTCCTCTCCACTTTATGCCTCATGTTTAGTTCCCTTGACCTGCCTCACATGATCGAGATCATCTTATTGTAATGCTACATGTTGTGTTTGCTGGGATTCGATGATTATTGAATGATATGTCTTTTGATTACTAATCTATCATGTTATCTTCATGTGTATGTTATTTTTGATCTTGCATGCTCTCCGTTGTTAGTGGATGCTCTCGAAAATTAGATGCTAATGACTCCAAGAGGGAGTATTTATGCTCGATAGTGGGTTCATGCCTCCTTCGCATATGTGCTCGAGTGACAGAAACGTGACAGATGGAGGATGTGATGTTCCCATTAGGGAGAAAACAACGATGTTTACTTCATTTACATGGTTTACATTACACACTTTGCTTACTGCGATAATCTGTTGCTTGCAACTTAATACCCAACGTTTGTTCGTATGATATTCGGAGGGTGGATTATTACTCATAGATGCACTTGGATGACAATGTCCGCATGAATCTCATAGTAATCTTTATGTCATGCATGTGTCATAATCTATAAATTGCCCAGCTGTAATTTTTTCACCACGCATGTTAGCCATCTTTTATGGAGAGACACCTCTAGTTAACTGTTTACCCCGGTCCATTTTCTCATACTGATAACACAACCATTGCAATTATTGTTTCCACTGTTTTCACACTGATACTAAAGTTTTCATATTTCTCTACTACTGTTTACCACACCATACATTTAACCTCTTTGTGTTTAGAAAAACTGGTGAGATTTACGACCTTACTGCTTCGTTGGGATAAAGTGAATTGATTGTGTTGTGTAGGTTCCACGTTGTTGCTTAACCGGTAGTGTGCCCTGCCAACTCAGCTGCATCAACCTTCAGAGATTGCTTGTCCTCCTACTGGTTGATTCAACCTTGGTTTCTTTTCTGAGGGAAAACTTGCCACTTCACTTTTCACAAGCTTTCTCTTGGGGTTTACCAACGTCATCTCCCATCAATACTTTATCCCCCATATGTGATAATTCTAATGATGCTTGTGATATTTTAAATCCTCCTACTGAAAGTATTCGTTTTAAAATACGTATGAAAATTGTTGAACGTGTTATGAATAACTACTATTTTGGAGATGGAACTATCCATCCTGGTGATCATTTACTCTTTATACATGAAATATGCAAGTTGTTCAAGTGTGCAGGTATTTCAATGGACCAAGTGAAGAGGAAGCTATTCTCTTTGTCACTTCAGCACAAACCAAGGGAGTGGTATGAGCTACTAGATGATCCTCATCATTTGGAGTGGAAGGAGCTTGAATCTCTATTTCCTCTAAATTTTATCCTCCTCATGAAATGCATTTAGATAGGAATTACATTTATAATTTCCATTCTCGTGATGGACAAAGGATTTCTCAAGCTTGGGGGAGACTGAAAATATTAATACTCAAATGTCCTAACCATGATCTTCCTGAGGAAATAATTGTTACTAATTTTTATGCAAGGCTTTCAAGACATTGCAAGAATTATCTAGATGCCTGTTCAAAGGGTTATTTTGCAAGTAAGAAGGTTGAAGCTAAGTGGAATCTTCTTGAAACAATTCAAAACAATACTAAAGATTGGGATAACGACAAAGTTAAATAATCAGTTATAAACTATGTGTAGGATTTCATTAAGTCTTTCGTTGAAACTGTTGATTTTTAAGAGCTTAGTGCTAAATATGGTCATATCAATGTTCGTAAAGAAAATTAGACATGTATCATGAACCTTTTAAAGACAATTGCATGAAAAATGAAATTGTTATTAATGATTGCAATAAACATACCGAAACTTATGAAAGTACTATTTCTTATAAGCATGTTAAATTTTGTGGAGCACTTAGACCTTGTGAAAAGAATCAAATCAAAGAAGAATATTGTACCCATCACAGGAATGAAAAAACTAGAACGTGGGACATGGCTCTAAATGATCTTGGTTAAAAATGTGTTCCCTCTATCCTTTTATTTGTGAACTTTGCCATAAAGTGGGTCATTTCAATTTTGAATGCTCAGGCTATGATAATAGCCTTTCAAATCCAATGAGTACTGCAAGTTTTTATTGTGATGACATGATCACTCCTAATGAGCATGATGAACTTACATTATTTTTGGGGTGTGAAGAGTTATCAAGAAAACCTTCTTTGGTAGATATGAGCGCTTTTGATATGAATAGTGTTTTGCATGGATGTCATATTTATTGTGTTGATAATTGACACGCAATACTTACATGCAAAATATTATAAAATATCAGACTTTACCAAAATATGACAGGACTAATATGTGTTTTGCTTTTATTAATGAAAAGTAGGAACCCTCCAAAGTTTCTTCTATTGTTTCTAACAATAAACCAGGGTATGTGGAGAAGCTTCCTTTCAAGCCTTTCCCTCCTAAAGAGAAGAAGAAGAAGAAGAAGAAGAAGAAGAAGAAGAAGAAGAAGAAGAAGAAGAAGAAGAAGAAGAAGAGGAAGCAGAAGAAGAAGAAGAGGAGGAAGAAGAAGAGGAGGAGGAGTAAAAGGAGAGATGAAACGGTAAATTCCCCAAAGCTTGTTGCTCCTATTATAGTTGTTGATGATGATTCTAAACTTGATGATAAACCTACCCTGTTACTCATAGTAGTGATCATGATTGTGAAAAGCACACTACTTTTGATATTGAAAATTTGTTTTAATATTAGTACTGTCCATGTTCCTTCCAATGATAATATGGAAAGCTTTAAGCTTGTGGATGATGTGTTTGAAAATCCTTTTGCTACTGATGATTCTATGTTTGATAGTCTCTTTCTAGTAAAAATGATGATATGTTTACAAATGAATACACTTTGAAACATAACTATTCTATTGCTAATAATGATACTATGCCCCCAGTCTTTGATAATTATTATAAAGAATACTATGACATAGGTTATAATTACAATCATCCTCATGAAACTTGTCATGGTTATGGAGGGATTACCCAAAGTCATCTCCCTAATATACAATTTGTCTATCATGTTCCAGTTCTTTATGATGATTACAATGATGAATATGATATTTTTAGTCCACCTACTATTGAGGAGAAAATTAATTATGACTACAATATTCCTCCTATATTTGATTATTATGGTGATGAGAATAATAATTATAGCTATTTTGTTGAATTTGCTCCCACTACTATTAATGAGAATGACTATGCTTATGTGGAGAGTATTAATTCTTTTATGAATGTGGCTCATGATAAGAATGTTTTATGTGATAGTTATATTGTTAATTTTATTCATGATGCTACTGAAAGTTATTTTGAGAGAGGGAAACATAGTTCTATGCATCTCAACAATATTAAGTTCCCCTCTTTATGTTGAAAATATTGAAGTTGCACTTGTTTTGCTTTCCTATGCTTGTTGCTTCGTGCTTTCATGACTTGGTTTTCTACAAGATTATTTTGCATAGGAAGTGGGTTAGACTTAAATGTGTTTTATAGTTTCTTCTTGATGCTCTCTTATTGTAAAATTCTTAATATTATGTGAGCATCTTCAAAAATCATTTTGCCTAGCTAAAATGCATTAAAGAAAAGCGCTTTTGGGAGGCAACCCATTATATTTTTTGCTTTCAGTTTTCTTTTGTTTTATTTGAGTTTTGGAAGTTGTTACCTCTATATAAACCTCTCCTTATCCTTTTTATTTCGTTTTTGTGACAAAAGTATCCTCTGTTAATTAATTCTCTCAGTCAAAACAGAGATTTGGGGAGGAAGTAGATTTGGGGAAGTTGATGTCTTGAAACAGATTCTGTGCTGCCACCAAAATAATTAATTCTCTCAGTCAAAACATCGAATTGATCTAAAATGTTTTTTGCACATGCCCCAGTTTATTATCTAAATTTCATTAGTTTTGCACTTTTTTATTTGAGCAACATATTTTTTTTTTGAAAAAATCGATCTTTACTTGTTGTTATGTATTGACAGATTTCTGCCAATATTTGCATTTGTCTCTTAATCTTTTTCTTTTGGGGTTCTTTTGAGGGGAAGAGCTTTAAAATATGTTTTGACAGTAGATAATGCTTTAATAGGTGTTGGACTTCTGTTGAAAACTGAACCAAGTGGATTTATTATTTTGATTACACTAACGTTGCTAATGAAACTTGTGAGAAGTTTTGTATGGAGAAAGTTTTCAAGTGTAGGGAGAGAAGAATGATATGATGAGATGAAGGATGGACAAAAGCTCAAGCTTGGGGATTCCCATGTCACCCCAAGATATATCCAAGAAGTACAAGCGTCAAAGCTTGGGGATGCCCAAGGCATCCCCTTGTTCATAAAAAAAAATTAGGTCCTCTTTCAAGACACTATATTTTTATTGCTTCATATATTATGTGTTATTCTTGGAGCGTAAATTATTTTTTGTTTCAGTTTGTTTTGTTTTCTTTAATGTATTATATGGTTGGATATTATCAGATTTTTTTTGAGAGACACGCTCCATTTTCATTGTTTAGAACACTCTAGTTTTCACTCTTACCCCCTGTTTGGATGTGCGAAAAACGTCCCGGAATCAATCATTTGGAATTGTCTGCCCGCTTTCCATTGTTTGGACTGGCTCAAGAATTGGCCTACGGAAACGGAAAGCAATTCCGCGCAAGGCACATCCCAGCGGCCGCGCCTTGCAAAAAGTTTCTGAGGTCCGTACCAGGGAATCGGGTGGAAAAAATCTGGTACCAGTTCGCTCGCACCTTTCCTGCCCAGCCCGCTCCTCGCTCTAACACCGCTCGTTGCTCGAGCACAGTCCTGGGGAGAGACCGGCAGCAGCACCGGTGACCTTCCCATCGTTCCCTTTCTCCCATGGTATTCCTTCCTCCGAGCGAGACCCGAAGCCCCGCCACCTAGGGTTCGCCTGTCGCCGTCGTCACAAAGCCACCTCTGTCGTCGCTGCATCCGGCCATATCCGCCCCCCGCATCCGGTTACCGCCGCCACCAAGCCACCTCCGCCGCCGCATCCGGCCACCTCCGCCCCCATCCAGCCGCCGGCGCCAGTTTCATCTTTGTTGACCGGCCACAACTCCTCTACCCCAAGACCCCGTCGCCAAGTCGCCTGCTCATCCCGGACCTCCTCCTCAAATCCATGGCAAGGGGCTACGGCGGAGGCGGCAACTCACGACTGGGGCTCGGAAAGACAGCCGCCTGCCCGACCTCCGCCACCGCGGGCATATCCATGTCGCGAAGCACGTTCTTCCACGTACATTGGGGATCTTCAACTTTTTTTCAACGCATCTTCAAATTATTTTGTGATTTTCAGCAATGATTATTCATAACTATTCCTAATTATCACTTGAAAATTTGATTTGTTTTGTGTGATCGCATCGATGTGTTGTTCGCACATGAAAATAATTTTGTGATTTACGGCGATGACTATTTCCTAATTATGTTGTTTGTGTAACCTTATTTGGTATATGTTAGTGTTATTATGTGTGAAAACAATATATATAAACATTCATACTTGTATACAATTCAACAAATCATCCAATTCCATGGTTTGCACATCCAAACAGGATTTGGAATTGGTTGCTACCCTTTGATTCCAACAACAAATACCAACCACATCCAAACAATACAATTCGAATTGAAAACCATTTCCTTTCCATCTTGGATTTGGAATTCCAGTCCAATTCATTTCCGAGCCAGTTTTCCTATATCCAAACAGGGGGTTGTTATTCTGTGAGTGTTCACTCTTTGTTAGTACTGCGTTTAGCTCTTGTTTTGCACTCATATTTTGAATAGATCTTGTTGGTTTGATTCTGTTATATATGATTAGCTCTCTGTTCTTTGATGATTATTATCTATGAGAGTTGTTTCAAAAAAGTTGATTGGTGTTGGAGAAGAGTAAAATATGTCATGCTTATAGTGGTGCAATGGAAAGCTTGTTTAGATCGTGGCTTAGACTTTATCATGTCATGTTAGATATTATTTTATTTCTATGCTTAGTAGTTATATGTGTAGCATGACTTGTCTCAAATATCTGAGAGTAATTAGTGTGCCATTGAAAGAAATCATGAGTTGTTTTTATCATATCGAAACATACTATTGTGGTATTCTCCTTCGAATGATTTATTTGGTTGACTTGGTGCATGCTTACACCATGTTATGACAACAAACCAATCACCTCTAGCCTCTATGATATTTAGTTTTTAACTTGTAATATCAGTTATGCTTTGATTTATAATGTTTTTGTCGCTATGCATGATTATGGCCATTATTGCTCTCTTAATATGTCACTCCCAGTCTCTTGCTAGCCTTCACCTGTACTAAGTATGAGCTCTACTCGTGCATCCAACTCCCAAAAAACCCAAAGTTTTCCAAATGTGTCCACCATACCTACCTATATGTGGTATTTAACCGCCACTCGAAAGTAAATTTCTCATGTGCTATATTTAAAACCTTCAAAATTATACTTGTTTTGCGCTCTGTTTTAGCTCATGAGGACGTAAGTAGACAATTTTTAATTCACTTGTTCATTGGACTTTACACACCTGGACTAGTGGCACATCCGCTTATCCAATTTGCTAGAAGAGCTGGCAACGGGGTGCCCAGCCCCCAAAATTTGGTTACTTCACAATTCTCTTCACTCATTTGCCCCTGATTTATCAGTTAAAGCATAATTGTGTAAACAAAAGAGAAGAGGGATGATCTACTAACGCTAGTAGAAAGAACGTCCTTCAATGGGAGTCGATCTCGTAAAGTCTAGTTAACTTGTGACGTAATGTATTGTTTATTTACCATTAGTTGACATAGACATACACCTCGCTAAAAATTGTTTTCAATGCCTCTGTTTTAATCAAACAAAAAGATCTAGCACATGATTAATTTCTGCTTCCCTCTGCGAAGGGCATTTCTTTTACTTTTATGTTGAGTGTTCATCTTCTAAATTTATACACCAATTAAGAGAGCATAGTTGTCATTATGAGTATAATGTGCATCAGTCCCAAAAATTATTATTGATTGATTCAAGATATGTTATTACTAGTTCTAAAATTATTTGTATCTAGTCACCACTTGAACTTTCAAGGTGCCCTGGCATTTATGTTTTGCTATCACTTTAAGGACAACCGGAATACCACTTTGCTATGTTTTCTTTATGCTCGAAACAAACGTATAACTTTCAGTGCATTATTATTCATGATCTTTTGTTTGTGTTACTTTTCATGTTGCAACTTAGTTGCTAAGTTACATTGTTACAATTATATCTATCATGCCTATGTTTAGAGTACTTTGATCTTAGATTGCAATGCTTTTACATAATGTTGATCAAGTTTGTGTTGGCTGCATGTCACCCCAAAAATTATTTTGTTATCACGGCCCCACGGGCGCCAACCGACATCTCCCTTTCGCCTATATATTCTCCTCGATGCGAAAACCCTAAATCATCCAGCCTGCATCCACGAAAAGTTCCGTAGCTCAGGCGCCATCACAGACAAGTTTCGGGGGACAGAAATCTCTGTTCCGGCGCCCTGCCGGGACGGGGAAGTGCCCCCAGAGCCATCTCCATCGGCTCTAGCTCCATCTTCATCACCGCTGCTAACTCCTCTGATGAGGAGGGAGTAGTTCTCTCCCGAGGCTTAGGGCTCTATCAGTAGCTATGTGTTTTATCTCTCTCTCCCATGATGTGATCTTTATGTGACCATGAGCTTTGTAATCTAGTTGAATAAGTAGATGTTACTCTTCATCTATTATTCTGCTCTAGTGGTTTTATTAATGTGAACTCCGGAGAAACCTTTGTCCCACAGTGTAAAGGTGTCAGTGTGTGCACCGAGTGTGTCTTATCATGATCTATATATTTTGTGTTGGACGACCCTATGAAATTGTGGTGTTTGTGTGCAATCATCTAGGGCCCAAGGTGACAGTGTGGGCTTACCTAGTTGGGAATGCGACTCTAAGGTGCACTTGTAGCCCTACACAATGATTGGTGTTTGTTATCCAACAGGAGAGTGGTTCGGAGTAGCATAGTGAAGAGAGAATATTTATGTATTCAATTATGTTATTATTATTGAGAGTGTCCACTAGTGAAAGTATGGTCCCTAGACCTTGTTTCTAAGCATTGAAACACCATTTACAACCAGTTTTGCTACATGTTTGCTTGATGCTATTTTTATTTCAAATTGCTATTATCACTTATAATCATCCATATTACTTGTATTTCACTATCTCTTTGCCGAACTAGTGCTCCTATATAACTGATAATTGTATTCGGTGTGTTGGGGACACAAGAGACTTCTTGTATCATAATTGCAGGGTTGCTTGAGAAACAGGCCGATGTTCTACAAACCTCTGCACTTGGAGGCCCAACACTATCTACAAGAGTAGAAGCATGCGTAGACATCATCTTGCTGATCGGAAAATAGCACTCATGGGAGTTGGGCCCAAAATATACGCTGACTATCAGGTGGGAGGACATAGAATTTCAGACATGAGAACAAGAGTCTGGGAAAATCTTAAGCAGCCGAAGAGGTTCAAAGCTGGCTGTGTGTCCGCACTCAATTTGGAGACCAAGATTTGGGCCAAAGAGGATGACGCGGGCATTATAGTTAGTTAAAAATATGTTCATAACGAAGAGGACGCCGGTCAGTTATAGTCTCGTGGGATGCCATGTCAAACATGATGCAGTTGACATACTTGGACGACACCATTCTGATATGCTTCACGCTGTAAGTATTTACCCTCAATATATGCTTCCATATCTATGCTAGTATGTACACATGTTTTTTTGCCGATGGAACTAAATCTATATATAAATGTTACTCATATTTATGTGCTTATTATGAAAGAAATGTATGATTCAGGCGAGGGAACAATCCTTTAAAGTAGTCTTCATGGACCCTGCTCGTACTTCACAGCGAGTGATTGATCTTGAGGAGAGGCATGTCGAGGATTACTTCATCCACGTGATGAAGAATATCGAAGACAACGTTCTAATCCTATGTCCTTTTATGGGAAGGTAGATTATTCATTATCTAAACTATGATTACAAACAATTGATTCAATTCACTAGTAACTCAAATTAAGTACATATTATGTAGGGATTGCTGCATTCTTGTCACCGGCTCAGTTGTGAAAGGTGATGTGTACTATCTTGATTCTCATCCAGATCATAAGATCAATGTGGACCACATAAGCAGGCTTCTTGACATGTGACTTATTATTGTCCTCTACACAGACACATCATGTTTAATATATACACATCACACGATATCCCTATGTTAATTAATGTTGTCATTACTCCATCAGAGCATTCGATTTCCTCAGGGTGTCAAATTAACCTATAAGTCAGAAGGGTTATACCAGATTTACCCACCTCTTGAAATATCAGGTTAGTTTCCACCTGCCATATTCTAATGCATGAACTCTGCGTTTTATGTTGGATATGAAAGTCTTATATATATACCTATTTTGCCCTGTGCCACCAACACCCGTCGGAATTCAACAATTTTGGCGTGTACCACGACCAGTTCTACCAACAAAAATGCAGTTAAGCGGGTTCTATGTTGCCCATCATATGAACTTGATGATGGCTTGGTCCCTGAATACGGAATTGGAGGTATTAAAACAAATTCTATTTTCATTTTCCGAATATCTTAAGGTTTTGTGTGCTTTATACCATGCTCACTAGACTGTAAAAATTATCAACAACATCTGCGACTTGGAGTAAAGCAACTGCCAATCCGCAAAACTACGAATGCCCCGTGATAGCATGTCCCCATTTCTTGTTTCAGAAGGTGATGGTTGAAGGGCTTGATGACACGTGACAACATATTTATGGTTACGGAGTGATCATGATGTTTCAAGTTGTGCTTTTGTGACCCCATTCGAATGTTCTACACTTTGGTTCCTGCACCGTTAATTCCTGTCGTAAGCTCATCTTTACCATGAATGTACTACAATGGAATTGAGCTTAATTATCAATATATTGGCAAATTCTCTATTTAGTTTAAATATTTGGTATAATCTCAAACTAGCTGGCTGCGAAATTCCGGACAATAATGGCGCATCCGAACTTAACAGAGACGGTTTATAACCGACTCAAGGATAGTGCAAAAAACAAATGTGCAACGTCCAAATAACTCCGGACTCTCCAGTTAATGAAGAGCCGACTACAAACTGAAACCGTCTATGTCTAGCACAAGGTTGCGCTTTATTCGAGTCGGCTCGCGATTCTGTGAACCATCTGGAGAACCTCGGAACATATAGAGGTTGGGTCGTCTATCCGATATCGGACAGTCTCACATAGGTGGAGCCGGCCGTCATAATGGCCCGCCTTTAAGTGGCATGTGGGTTTATTTTTCAGCCGCTTCCGATGTAGACCTTATAAGAGGAGGCCTATTTTAAAAACCGTTTCAGGGAGGTTGTTTCCTAGACGGGCCTTGAAATTGGCTCCCGTGGGCCTGTTATTAGCACCTTATGCAGCCAGCCGGTCGGGGGGGAGGGGGGGCGCCTCCGGCCTATGTATGAGAACCGGCTGGGATTGTGGGTATCGTCGTAGTGCTTGCATTTTCCCCTATTGACATGGTCGTCACCCGCCCAAAAGAAGGCTCTGCATGTCTTATCAAAATTTTGTATGGTGCCCACAACGACAAGGACAGCGGAGAGAAGGTGGGAGGCCATGGAGCAAAGCGAGGCTTTTATTAAGATAGCATGACTCCTAATAGGCAGCATCTTACCGATCCAACCTGGCACACGTTTCCTAAATTTTTCTAGGTAAGGATGGAAATCAGCGAGGTTAGGTTTGTGAGTAGATAGGGGCAGACCTAGGTAAGTTTGAGGGAAAGCAGCTAGAGAGCAACCAAAACTGGAGGCGAGAGAGGGATAGAGAGCACTTTCGACGTGATTTGGCGCGAGGGTGCTTTTGTGAAAATTAATTTGTAGCCCAATTGAAAGGGAGAATGCATCAAGGATGGATTTGACGCTAGTGATACAATCTGGAGTAGCTTTGAGAATTATGATTGTGTCA
>JAPCYS010003544.1:0-15892 GCA_028641055.1 Alopecurus myosuroides
TCAACTCTGTGATCTCCCAGGTTCGGCAACTAGTAGCCATGACCCGAAATCATTTTGGTCAATAATCAATAGCGGGACGTGGACACCTATATAGATTTCTACAGTAACACAAATGGATCTGAGTGAACCGGTTATTTATATACAAACTTCCTTTTGCGCTGTGATACTTAACATAATCCGAGGCGAGACTGTAACATCCCAAATTTTGTTACAATAGGGTTCGTGGCGTTGTGATCATGTCATAGCATGCATGGAAAAATTCATCCAAATTTGAATTTGAATTTAAATAAGAAGTTGACCAAAAGCCACTTAAAGTGGCCACTCAAAATTTGTGTGAAAAACATATTCAAAGTTGGTAAACAAAATGACGGTGACATTGGAATTTTGACAAGGATTTCAAAAACTATTTTTGCCAATTTTTTTGTTCGCAAAAAGGTCCTTAAAATGTTGTATTCTGTCATGTTTTAAAAGAGAAAAGGACCCTTTTGCAAAATCTCAAAACTTCAGGGGGTTACGGGGAGATGGCCTCTCTGTCGTCTTCCTCCCGCGCTCGCCAGACAGGCACCACGCCGGAGCTTCCGCCACGTCCTGCTTCCCCGTTGCAGCATAGTTTAAAAAAACAAACCGGTAATCGAACCGGCGTGGCTGTCGGTTCAGGTTTTCACCGGTCGGACCATCGGTTCATCGGTTCATTTGCGACAAAAAACCGGAATATTTAAGCTAATTTTTCAAAATTCTGACCTCGAAACAAATGAGTACACATAATATTTGATGCAATGCACTAAATTATCATAAATTGGCGCTAGCATAGATGGTTAATGAGCTTGTAGTGAACCTTGAGTCAAGGTCAAGGGTTCAATTCCTTTTTTATGCACCATTTTAAATTTATTTTTCTGATTTTTTTACTAAAAGACCAATGCTTGTTAAAAAACCGGACAAGGCTTCGGTTCTCGGTTTTTTCGGTCACACCGCCGGTCCGGTTAGGTTTTTAAAACTAGGCGTTGCAGAGAGGGCGCGAGGAGCCGTCCGAATCGCTCCCAAGTCGCAGACTCCCCCTGGAACTCCCCCTCTCCCTCTCCCTCTCCCTGCTCCCCGCTGTGTTTGAGCTCTAACCCTAACCCTAACCGAACCGGACGCCGCTCGCCGCCGGCGCCACAGCCACTCCCGCGGCCTGCCGTGACCATCGTCGGCTTCGCCGTCCTCTCCTCTACGTCCTCGTCAAGCCTCATTTCCTGGGGTGGCCGGAGTAGCACGGATCAGGAGCATCTTCCCCGACTACCGTCATCGTCGCCGAGCTCGATTCCGGCCGACTTCAGCCACCATTTTCTTCCCCGACCACATCATCACGCTCATGGTGAGCTCCTCCCTCTCCTGGACCCCTCCCTTCCCCTCCTCGCGCTAGAATCCGTCGCCACCGTCGGCCACCGTGGCCATCGCTGCCGCGGCCGCGTGCCGCCGCCACTCCGGCGTCAATTAGGGGGCGGCGCCACCAACCCCGTGCTCGCCTTGCCCCCTCTAGCTCGTTAGCCACCCCATCCCGCGAATCCCTCGCTGTATCGCGCGATCGAGCCGTGGCAGAGCCGACATGGGCAATCGATGACGTCACCCTGACGTCATCTCGACGTCATAAACCAGTTCCCTGTTTTGAAATAAATAGAAAAGGTTTAATTTGCCACGTGGGCCCCACTGTATATTAATTCTAGAAAATGAATTGATTTTGGAACATCAATAACTATTAAAATATTAGTCAAAAAAATATGATAAAAATATGGTTGTGTTCAGAAAAATAAAATCTATCCAAATATGTAATTTTCATACATGTTTGACAAACTTTATTTTTGGATATTATTTAATATTGTTTAATTTATTTAAAATATAGAAAATAAGTTTTTATTCAAGAAAATTAGAAAAATACAAGTTATATATCAAAATGCTCAAAATGACAAATGCAACCTAGTTATGATGTTTTTAAACCCATTTGAGCAATTAAAATGGTACACCCTCTCAGAATCACCCGAAACCCCCTCCGGGGTCTATTTCGGGTTAATTTCAGTAAAATTGCATAATTGTCATACGAACCCTAGCAACCCTATCGTCATGTCTAGGGCTGTAATTTAGTGCATTAATTTGCTCATGCATACATATTGCGCATTGCATCGATGCCATGGTTGATTGTTCTTCTTGTTTCGGTGTTTGTCCCCCTCGGTAGAACGTGACTCCGAAGAGAAGGCCAACAACCCCATGACGAATACTTGATCCTAACCGACAAGTCAAACACTTATCCGAGAAGACATTTCTATTGGTTTTCTTATAACAAAGGAAAACATAACCTCTTATCTGCTCATATATGGTTTCAAAGTGTTTTGAATCTCGTACTTTGCATTCGGTTCCAAACTATTTGATGTGAGTAGATAGAGTTCTCCTATATACTTCATAGCTTACATAACCTGATCCACTGCTCCTAGCAGCTATAGGTTTGTTTGTGTGTGCTCCGTTAAACCCTGTGAGTCTTGCTTAGCCATGCCTAGTTGTGATCTGATACATCCGGTTGATGGATCTGGTCTTTTGCGTGAATATACTATGTTAGGTTGTTGTGATTTGATTTATATTTGATAACCTGACTAATCACGGCATGGATGTGAGGCCACAATGGGTTGTGGCGTTTTGTCCTGTTAATGCCTCTAGGAGCGAGTTCTCGCCTTCGACCCAAGACTGAGCGTACAACCACACGTGGGCCGATGAACCCCGCCCGGCTAACTAACTTGTTTAACCTTATCCATGAGCCACGTAGTTTGAGCTTTCTATCTGCGTGTGTGTTGGAAAATGTTTTGGACAAAATTAGGTCATGACTGGGACAAGTGATGGACGTACACGTATCTTGATCCCGACTAAGAGAACAGGTGCCGTCAGGAGGTGGCCAACTCCCTATTGACGGGGTGGCCCTGTTTGGGTTGACTCATGGATATGGTTCGACAAGGTAAAGGCCGGGAATCGACCACCCTGTGCCGGTACTTCCCGGACTAGTGCCAACCCGGTGGCACTAAGAGTCGGTTGGTACGTGTGGGTAAAGTTGTACACCCCTGCAGGGTTAAATCTTTTTGAAAAGCCGTGTCTGCGGTTAAGACGACTTGGGGACGGATTCTGTGATCATAGATAACATGAACGGAATGACTAAAACTTGTTGATAACGAATGAAGGATGCCTCCTCGGAGATGCCGAGAGGGGTTACCTTGTAGCATGAGGTAGTGGAACAACTGGAGGTGGTGATCTTTAAATCACGAGTGCTGAATGATTTGGTGGATTAAAAGATGATGATATCAGTAGTTGAGTAGCTTTCTCATCTGTTTTCAAATACTCCGTGAGACGTGCTATTCCTTCCTCAACTTTGAAAACAAAGATGGCTTTACACAAAATAACCTTCATAACTCTTTCTAAAAGATAGCAGATATATAATAGGTTAACTAAGCCTTGTTGAGTACCTCCCGTACTCAGGTTTGCTTAATTTTGGTTCACGAGAAGATCTCACATCAGTGGTGATTCAACGTGGACATCGACGAGTAGTTCGGGGTTCCCAGGTAGCAGCCTGGAATCTATGGGCTGGGACGTCGCCTTATGTTGCGGCCTCTTAGGACTTTTTGGTTCTTGTTGACTAGCAACATAATTTGCCTTCCATTGTCCGATGTAATGTTGGGTCGTGTGACCTCTGTTTGTAAAGCTACTCTAGTAATACCTGTTTAATACAACTTCCATGTCTAGAGTACTGCTTTGATCGGTTGTTGGTTTTCGATCTCATTGTTATACAGTTTTGGCTATGCCTGCATAGTTGTCGCAGTCGAGGGGTTGTGGAGCCGATGATCAATGTCCGAGCCCGCTTGCCGATGTGATTCGGCCTAGGGCGAGGTAACCCCAGTAACCCTCAATTGTTGTTGCACTTTCTGGACACATATCATCTCTGTATTGTTTTGGTCCCGTTCCTTCAGTTTCATCCGACCCACAGACGCTTGGGTATGCATATCTGGTTATGACTAGCATTTACACAAGGAGTAGTAGACTGGGGACCCGGACTACGTGCCGATGAATCCGGTATGCCTGCCGTTGTTTGTTGCGGCCGGGGCTGGTAACCCTGAAGTCCTTGTGGGTTCATTGCTAGGAGCACATAAGAGTTTGTATATCTCTGGGTCCGGGGTCGAGACAAGTCATGGTATCAGAGCAGGACTGCCTGTAGGAAAACCTTACTGTTTGGTCGATGTTGAGTCTAGTGTTTGCGAAAACTATTTTGAAACTTCAAATGGATTGTGAAAAACCTTCTTAGGATTCTTTTTACTCGTTATCTGGTATCGCTCTAACTCCGGGTCACCTTACCTGTTTTGATTTCAAAAGGTTCTAGTTATTCAAAACTCAGGTGCCTTCTATGGCAAGACGTTCTTTTACCCAAGTTGACCTAGTGTTCAGTTTCTAGAGTCGTGTGTGTTCCATATTCCATTCTCTCTCGATTTAAATGGGAGACTTTCTTTCCATCCTAATACCTCAGAGTTGTGTGGGTTACACATACTCCTGTTCTAAAGTCTCAAATCCTGAACCTCAAGATTTACTTTCATCTCGAATGTATCCGTTACCCTCTGTTCAAATTCTTCCGGAGTTATGTTTGTCTTTTGAAAGATACCTCGTGATTGCTATTCGTAGTGTCCTTCAAGGCACTAAGATAGTAGTTATTCCTTTCTCAATGTTTTCAACCTTAGACTTGAGCCGAAGGTCCCGAAATGTGCTGAATTGCGGTGGGTTGAATCATGTGGTCATAACCATGTGATGCTCATGCCATCAGTATAGGATGCTGACCTTTAACCCAAGTTCCGTTTCTTTTGGATCCTGAGGAATCTGTTCTACCTCGGGATGGCTAGGCAATTCCAACTCTCATAGCCATAGGCTCTCTACTGGAACCAAAAGGGATCACTGCAAGAGTGATCATCCTGAATTCCACATCTTCGTTCTTATTTCAGTTATACCAACTCTTTTGCATGGCTTTTACAAATGAGTATGACTCTATGCAATCAACGTGATCTTAGGAATCCTCCTGAGCATGATTCCACCCTTCAGTTGCCTTCAAATCTCTAACCGTTGTTCTGGACACCAAGTTGTATATGTGTGTTGGATTCTTCCAATGCATTTGCTCTTGTGTTCCTTCAAAACATTCCACCTTGGGATGTCGGGAGAAACAAACTCCAGTAGCTCGTTCATCTCTGGGACCAGGTCAAAGTTTTGTAACCCGCGGATTAAATAAGTTTCATCATCTTTCAATCTGTTCTACCTCCGAGTATCACACTTTTACATATCAAGAGGCTATGTTCAATTTCATGGCTTCGTTGATGAAGTGGCGCTCCTACACGTTTTTTCTCACCCTTCCTCCAAGATTGAATGCTTGAGAATGTTGGGTGTGCATTGGTGTGCGTATAAGTTATTCTTAGCAATTCCTGTTGCTTTGCAAAAATCTAGGAAACATATGTATCCTTCTTAGCACTATTGGACACCCGGTCGCTACTTAAAGTTGACTGTGTTATCAAATCCGTTCATTCTGGTGCACATTATTGGTCAAAGAGTTAGGTTCATGCCGAAGCTCTCCAGACCATATCGGTTACTTTTAAAAGCATGCCTCCTTTCGATTTCCAAGACATACCGGTAGGATGTGATATTCTGGTTGTCCTTCTAGAAGTATCACCAGGTTGTTACCTGACCGTGATGTTTAAACAAGGGGCAATTTGAATTACTCTTTTCTCCAAGAAACCTTGCTGGATACCCTGGATTAGTTGGTTGAGCTTAAACAATAACTTGGAGAGTTGAAAGACAAAAGCTCCGCCTAACCTGATCCTTTGTTAATGGATGTCTAGTTTCCTTTGCGTTGAAGCAGGATAGTATCTCCGTAGTGGACATGCTATAATTCCACCTCTTGGTTTGATTTGGGCTATTGTCAAATCGAGAAAAGATCCAAGGACTATCTTGATGTTGTTTTGCCCGTGTACACCTCCATGTCCTTTGGTCAGATCAATGTTTTGCCTTGTTCATAGATTGTATGAATGTAACACCTGGGGTGTTTTCCCTAAGTTAGAAAGTTGGTTGTTTTTCTTTTTGCTTTGCATCACATGCATCATATGCATTGCACCCTGTTTTCAAAACAACTCAAAAGTTCAAACCAATTTAAACTTTCAAACATGTCCAAAATTTCCAATTAAAAGTTGCAAACTAAACAACTCAAAATGTTTCCAATAGTTTGAATTTGAATCAATTAAAAAAATGCTTGATAATAGAACCCCTTTTATTAACACCCTAATGATAAATTTCAGTTCAAATTCAAATCAAATCATCCATACTTGGCATGTTCCAAATGTGGTTTAAAATTAAAATCTTGCAAATATTTAAATTTAATAAGTTTTCATAATGGGTTGAGCTTATTGAATAAAAATTGGTTATTCCAAAAATCAAATCCCTATGACACCCTATTTGAAATTCAAATAGCAAATTAAAATCAAATTGACATTTCAAATTTTTGAAAGTAATGTTAACATGCTCTGACCTTGCTGTTTTGTAAGTCAATGAGAAATTATTGCATAAAATAAAACCCCTAAAACCTATTTCTTTTTCTCTCTCTCTCTTTTCTACAAAAAAAATGTAAACAGAAAATACAAAACAAAAACAGAAAGATGAGCTAGGGGAGGCAGGCCAGCCCAAAAAGGGCCAGCCCACCTACCACCCTGCACTCTCCTCTCCACCCCAACCCAGCCCATCTCCCTGCAGCCCGCTGCTTTCCAGAAGGCCTGCTTACCTGTTCGACCCTCCACTCACGTCGTCTTCAACCTCCTGTACGGCTGCGCATCTGCCTTGTCCACGTCAAAAGTGGTCTGATGGGACGGCCGGGAGCGCCCGCCCGACTCCTTAAAGCAGCCCCGGTGCCCTCCGTGCCCTAGCTCGCCCTGCCCCCTCCTCTCTTCCCTCCCCGCCGCCACTAGCCCCTCCTTGCCTCCCCACTGCCTCTCTGTTCACCACGTCCACCTCCATGGCCGTGACTCCGCTCTCATGGCGCGGCCGCCACGGTCACCGCCTCGCCTCGCCGTCAGCGGGAATGGAATCCCGGCGGTCCCAGCTGCGCACCGTTGCCCTCGGTCGGCTCGGGAAGCCACCGTGACGGCCGCTCTGTCCTCGTCTTCCACGACGTCTCCTTCGTCCGTCAGGGTCGAGAACCCCGCCGTCCCCCGCTGCCTTCGTCCTCGGAACAGCGACGACGCCGCGTCCCTCCCTGCATCGGCCAAGTGTGGTGAGCCTCTACCCCGTCCCTGGTTCCCTCTCCTGCTCGCCGAGTCCTGGTGCTAGCCGTCGCGTCGCCGTTCCCGGCGGAGGCCGGCGCTGTGCCGTGCGTCGTAACTGAAGAAAAGGGCGCCCCTTTTGTTCGTCAGAAACACACCCCGCATGTGCACCTCAAAAACCCCAACCCTCCCTGTCTATCACAACTACAGCGCAGTGGCAGCGCACCCTCGCGCGCACGTCCGCGGGCAGGGTTCGAATCCCCCCGCTGCACCTTTTCTTTTAGGGATTTTTTCCCCAGGCACGGACCCACTGTCATTGACCCTGTAGTCCACCTCACCCCGCGCCCCACGCCACGCAGGCGCCAGCTGGGCTGCTGGCCCGCTGGTCAGTGGCCCAGTGCGTAACTGCACTGTGTGAGAAACCTCCCAGGGGCCTCCCTGTGGTTTCTTTTCCTTATAAGTCCCTGGAAATCACAGATCAGTCTCTGGATTTCCAAACCCTATAAAAATTGCAAAACACATCCAAATTCAAAATGTAAGACATGTAAACCACTATAAATAAAATGAACTTTCCAAATATGCAGTTTGTGCACTGTTTTGAACATTCCAAATCAATTCAAAATTCAAATTCAAATAACTCTTTTGAATTTGATTAAATTCATAACTAATTCAAATTTAATTCAAATGGCCCATATAAAATATGTTTTCCATCCAAAATTTCATGCTCTTTGCAAATATAACATTTGTTTTCTGTTTTGGATAAATAAAATTAATGTATTAATGCTTTAATTAAATCATTTAAATGGTGAAAATTCATAACTTGCTCAATTAAAATCCAATTTCAACAAATAAAATATGTTTTCCATCCCATTTTTCATGAACTTTGCAAATATCAACTTTGTTTTCTATTTTGAATAAATTAAATTGCTGAAAACAACTATTTCTTAATTAATGCATTTAAAATTGTCAATTTAATAACTTGCTCATTTAAAATCCAAATTCAACAAATGAAATATGTTTTCCATCTAAAATTTTGTGTTCTTCCAAATAATTTTGTTATCTATTTTGAACAATTAAAATGGGTGAAAACAATAATTTGTGTAACTCCTTAAGAAGCCAAATTCATAACTTAATAAATAAAAATTCCAAACTTGGTAAACAACATTTCAAATTGAAGCTATTGTTGTTTTCTTATTGTTTTCATCATCCATGCATCATTCTAATCAACTTTCACATGATGGTTATTTGTAGATCATTTAATTCAACATTAATTCATGGGCTTTTCCATGTGCAATCCAAATTGCATATGGGCCCATTTAAATATGTTTACCATGTCAACTAGTTTATATTTGATGCATCCTTAAACTTGTCATGCATCCATATCTTGATCATGCTGGATCTTTTGCCGTAGAAGTAATTGTTGCATCCGGTGTTTGTTCTAGTTCGTTGCTTCTTCGCGGATAGGACGTTGAGATGATGTGAGCAACGACAAGTTCTGCGGATGTACCTCTACTTGCTGGATTCGAGGCAAGTATACTCACTTGCTGCCTATGGCTGCCTTTCATCACTTGTTACCGATTCTTCCCGTTGCCTCTATTCTAGCCTTATGATTCGATGCTTGTGTCTCGATCCTATCATATGTTTACCTTGCAGCCATGATATAGCCTTCCTTCCAAATTCCTATTAGCTGTTGTTTGTTTACCTTGTTGGCCCTCGTGTCGTAGTTGCATGCTTAGTGTTGTTTGCGCTCAAGTCTTGTTGTCCGTCTTATCACCTGTTTAGTTTGATAGTTGGGGTTCAATTCAATCAACAACATGTTAATGTTTTGGGTAATATTAATTTGATGATAAGACACCGACAGGAGGCCCGGCGTGGTTTTGAGGCCTGCTAGTGTCGACCCTAATTAGGAAAAGGGTCTTGTCCATTGATCCATGATGAGCGCACTAACCGCATGTGGGAAGCGAGTATGGGCGCCCCCCGCAATTCTGATTCGATTCACATCTCGTCCAAATTGCCTCATTTAGTTCGGGTTTTCCATTTGCCGCATGCATATGCAGGTGCGAACCCTTGGCGCCAGGGTGGAACTTTTGTAGTCGGCATTTCGGGAGACACGTTCTTAGAGTGCTATGAGGGTTCCCTTTTCTTCGTGGGGCTTGATTAGCCGTGCGCTCAATTGCACGGGGTTCTTTGGGCTTGATGCGAAGAAGAGTTGGGTTGTGTTGAGTGCCTCGCTTGGTGGAAGGGCCTTTCCATCTGGCGGGTCATTCTTACGTGTACGGCCAAGTTGGTGCCTCCCTGCAGGGTTAAATCTTCTCGAGAAGCCGTGTTGTCCGCGGTTATGGATGACTTGGTGAAAGTGCTGGCTAACAAGTACTCAGACAATTTACACTTAACGATGATAACTTGACTAGTAATATAGATTACCTCCACCATAAAAATGAATGTCACCTTAATCAACCGCGTGAGTTTCCTTGGGTTGCTTCCTTAGTAGGGGGTAACATTGGATGGGTATTGTTTGGTGAGTAGTTGTAGTTGGTTCTGATACGCTATCTTATCCCTTTCTTTTAGCCGAATGTTGTAGCGCGTCTCTGTAGTTAGTTAGTGCAGCCCGCAGCCGCTTCTTTGCAATAATCCCTTCCTTTCCGTTGTACCCAAAGTATTTGTATCTTGTGATGATTGGTTACGCTGGTATCTTGTGAGTATGGTTTATCCACTTGCCAGTACTTAACCGTACTGACCCACGAATCCCTTTCGTGGCTGCATATTCCACATTGCAGTCAACAGGTTTGAAGTCTGACGACGTTAGCTTGGGAATCCCTCCGGCTTGGCCTGGGCAGGGATTGGACGCCATCGGTTATCTTTAGGACTCTTATTCCAATTTGTATCTTGTTCGTAGTCGGACGCTATGTTGTTTCTTCCGCTGTTATTTGGATATTTGTATTGTATCAGTTGTATCCTTGGCTTGTTTGAGTCTTCTTGTATATATCTTTTCTGTTGTTGTTGCGGAATATTCGTGAACTGTTGTAATGTTATCACAAGTGGCAACCTGGAATCGGTTATTATGTAGATTTTGGCGGGAATGCTGAAATCTGCATAGTGCCCGATCTCGGGGCGTCACAATGAATCCCTCTTCTTGGAGTGTCTTGATAAAGGTGTTGTTGAGCCCATCTACGACATTTTTGTTTTCTCCAAGTTGCAAGAAGCTCATGCTGAACAAATGGCAACAATATTGGAAACTTTTGAGAACCATCTTTGTGTCATCACGAAGTTGTGTTCTGGATGTTCGAAGTAACTTACCCGGTTCATGTGCTTATGGTGAAAGTTGTCGCCGTGGATCAGAGTATATTTTCCTTGTTCCCTCGGGACTAATCCCAAGTTGGTCATGCATGTGTGGACTACTCTTGAGATGGTAGGTTGTTACCTCCATTTACTTGAAGAAGTTTGCATCCACGCTAAGCCCTGACTGATTGTTCGTAAAAAAATAAGAAGTCCAAAAACTTTGTTATCTTCTTAAATTGTCTTTCCAACAAGGACTCTGATGTGTTTCATTGCAAGTGGTCCATGTAGGTGCAGCTATATTTTGTAAGTTGCTAATACATGACTTCTGCAATGTCGCTCATCTTCTTGATCTTGGCATCCTAGTCCATGTCTTGTGAGTCCAATAAGTGTATCTCAATACTAACCGGTGCAATTCCGTCGATCAAACATACCGAGTCTGAGTCATCAACCCACTAACCGGAGCTGAATCTCAAGCAACAACGATGGATGGTGCTCCTCAAGGGAATCGAATTAGGTCTTTTCAGAATCCGGCATGGTTGATGTTGTGGTTGACACAATTAACCGGAAGGCCTAACTTTGTAATCCTTTGAATCCGTAAGAACAACCACTCTCCGTGAGAATTCTTGTGTGGCTTATTATAGGAGTTGCCTTACCGTCCTTCCAAACCAAAGTTTCACTTCCACTTGATGACTTATAGAAGACTTGTCGTGAGCATGCTGTCTGTATCTAGAACATCAAGGAAAACTTGGAAGTTGATATTTCCAATATCTCTCCGTTGAACCTCCAAAACCTTTGTTCTAGTGGAAACAAGTTCTTCATGAGAACATCTTTTGGTGTTTTGTAACCGCCAATGATCAGTTTCTTTTTCAACTTGTTGGTACTTGAATTTCTGTTATCTCACGCAGTGTGTGAATTTATCAGTCACTTCAGCCATGGGATCTTAACCATGTGGTAAACGTATTGCTACGTCAAATCCACCATAGGAAAGAGATTCCCTATTCCTTCTGGTGTTTTAATCCTCATTGGTTAACCAGCCTTATGGTGTGACCAAGAGTTCCTCCTTCACTACGGTGTTCCAACATTCCGTGGTTACTCATCTTCCGTCATGAAGTAACATTCCGATCTTTGAAAAAGTTTTCGACAAACTTTAACGGAATGAAAGTTCCTTCATCTTTCGATTCCACTCTGAAGAGTGAAGATGATCATGTATCAAATTCTCTCTTACGCACAATTACAATGTTTTCTCGTGTTTTCCCTCGTATGTGGATATTATGTTTTGGTATCCAAGACCAACCTCTCCATCTTGGCATTCTGTTTTAAGGAAACCTCGATGTCTTAAGTTGTCCAACCTTTATTTTTCCAAAAGGATTTAAAGTCTTGTGCAAAGCTCATATTCTAAATCCTTTCAAGAACCATCGTCCAAAAACTTGAAACCTTCTCTTATTCCCTCTGTTATCTTGATGTGTTTCATGCCTGTTAACTCAAAAGTTCTTTACGAACATTCTTGTCCTGAGTTAGCCATGAAATACCCGATCTTCGTGAAGATCAATTTCTAAGAGTTTTCCCTCTCACCTAAGGTGTAGCCGATGGATATCTTCGCAAGTGCTACGGATCAACCTGTTCAAGAAGAGAACCGTAAGGTTCAACAAGATCCTTCAAAACCGGTGTTCCTTCTTTCTTTCTCCTTTGGGAATCTCGGGACGAGATTCTTGTAAGGGGGGTAGATTTGTAACATCCCAAATTTTGCTACAGTAGGGTTCGTGGCGTTGTGATCATGTCATAGCATGCATGGAAAAATTCATCCAACTTTGAATTTGAATTTCAATAAGAAGTTGACCAAAAGCCACTTAAAGTGGCCACTCAAAATTTGTGTGAAAAACATATTCAAAGTTGGTAAACAAAATGATGGTGACATTGGAATTTTGACAAGGATTTCAAAAACTATTTTTGCCAATTTTTTTGTTCGCAAAAAGGTCCTTAAAATGTTGTATTCTGTCATGTTTTAAAAGAGAAAAGGACTCTTTTGCAAAATCTCAAAACTTCAGGGGGTTACGGGGAGATGGCCTCTCTGTCGTCTTCCTCCCGCGCGCGCCAGGAAGGCACCTGGCCGGAGCTTCCGCCACGTCCTGCTTCCCCGTTGCAGAGAGGGCGCGAGGAGCCGTCCGAATCGCTCCCAATTCGCAGACCCCCTGGAACTCCCCCTCTCCCTCTCCATGCTCCCCGCTATGCTTGAACTCTAACCCTAACCCTAACCGAACCGGACGCTGCTCGCCGCCGGCGCCACAACCACTCCCGCGACCTTCCGTGACTATCGCCGGCTTCGCCGTCCTCTCCTCTATGTCCTCGTCAAGCCTCGTTTCCTGGGATGGCCGGAGTAGCACGTATCGGGAGCATCTTCCCCTACTCCGATCATCATCGCCGAGCTCGATTCCGGCCGACTTCGGCCACCATTTTCTTCCCCGACCACATCATCACGCTCGTGGTGAGCTCCTCCCTCTCCTGGACCCCTCCCTTCCCCTCCTCGCGCTAGAATCCGTCGCCACCGTCGGCCATCGTGGCCATCGCTGCCGCGGCCGCGTGCCGCCGCCACTCCGGCGTCAATTAGGGGGCGGCGCCACCAACCCGGTGCTCGCCTTGCCTCCCTCTAGCTCGTTAGCCACCCCATCCCGCGAATCCCTCGCTCTATCGCACGATCGAGCCGTGGCAGAGCGGGCCTGGGCAATCGATGACGTCACCCTGACGTCATCTCGATGTCATAAACCAGTTCCCTGTTTTGAAATAAATAGAAAAGGTTTAATTTGACACATGGGCCCCACTGTATAATAATTCCACAAAATGAATTGATTTTGGAACATCAATAACTATTAAAATATTAATCAGAAAAATATGATAAAAATATGGTTGTGTTCAGAAAAATAAAATCTATCCAAATATGTACTTTTCATACATGTTTGACAACCTTTATTTTTGGACCTCATTTAATATTGTTTAATTCATTTAAAATAGAGAAAATAAGTTTTTATTCAAGAAAATTAGAAAAATACAAGTTATGTATCAAAATGCTCAAAATGGCAAATGCAACCTAGTTATGATGTTTTTAAACCCATTTGGGCAATTAAAATGGTACACCCTCTCAGAATCGCCCGAAACCCTATCCGGGGTCTATTTCGGGTTAATTTCAGTAAAATTGCATAATTGTCATACGAACCCTAGCATCCTTATCATCATGTCTAGGGCTTTATTTTAGAGCATTAATTTGCTCATGCATACATATTGCGCATTGCATCGATGCCATGGTTGATTGTTCTTCTTGTTTCGGTGTTTGTCCCCCTCGGCAGAACATGACTCCGAAGAGAAGGCCAACAACCCCATGACGAATACTTGATCCTAACCGACAAGTCAAGCACTTATCTGAGAAGACATTTCTATTGGTTTTCTTATAACAAAGGAAAGCATAACCTCTTATCTGCTCATATATGGTTTCAAAGTGTTTTGAATCTCGTACTTTGCATTCGGTTCCAAACTATTTGATGTCAGTAGATAGAGTTATCCTATATACTGGATAGCCTACATAAACTGATGCACTGCTTCTAGCAGCTATAGGTTTGTTTGTGGGCGCTCCGTTAAACCCCGTGAGTCTTGCTTAGCAATGCCTAGTTGTGATCTGATACATCCGGTTGATGGATCTGGTCTTTTGCGTGAATATACTATGTTCGGTTGTTGTGATTTGATTTATATTTGATAACCTGACTAATCATGGCATGGATGTGAGGCCACAATGGGTTGTGGCGTTTTGTCCTGTTCATGCCCCTAGGAGCGAGTTCTCGCCTTCGAGCCAAGACTGAGCGTACAGCCACACGTGGCCGATGAACCCCTCCCGGCTAACTAACTTGTTTAACCTTATCCATGAGCCACGTAGTTTGAGTTTTCCATCTGCGTGTGTGTTGGAATTTTTTTTGGAGAAAATTAGGTCGTGACTGGGACAAGTGATGGACGTACACGGATCTTGATCCCGACTCACAGAACAAGTGCCGTCAGGAGGTGGCCTACTCCCTGTTGATAGGGTGGCCCTGTTTGGGTTGACTCATGGATATGGTTCGACAAGGTAAAGGCCGGGAATCGACCACCCTCTGCCGGCACTTCCCGGACTAGTGCCAACCCGGTGGCACTAAGAGTCGGTTGGTACGTGTGGGTAAAGTTGTACATCCCTGCAGGGTTAAATCTTTTCGAAAAGCCGTGTCTGCGGTTAAATACGACTTGGTGACGGATTCTTTGATCATAGATAATATGAACAGAATGACTAAAACTTGCTGATAACGAATGAAAGATGCCTCCTCGGAGATGCCGAGAGGGGTTACCTTGTAGTATGAGGTAGTGGAACAACTGGAGGTGGTGATCTTTAAAGCACGAGGTGCCGAATGATTTGATAGATTAAAAGATGATGATATCAGTAGTTGAGTAGTTTTCTCATCTGTTTTAAAAATACTCCATGAGACGTGCTATTCCTTCCTTAACTTGGAAAACAAAGATGGCTTTACGCAAAATAACCTTCATAACTCTTTCTAAAAGATAGCAAATATATAATAGGTTAACTAAGCCTTGTTGAGTACCTCCCGTACTCAGGTTTGCTTAATTTTGGTTCAGGAAAAGATCTAACATCGGTGGTGATTCGACGTGGACATCGACGAGTAGATCGGGGTTCCCAGGTAGCAGCCTGGAATCTATGGGCTGGGACGTCGCCTTATGTTGCAGCCTCTTAGGCCTTTTTGGTTCTTGTTGACTAGCAACATAATTTGCCTTCCGTTGTCTGATATGTTGGGTCGTGTGACCTCTGTTTGTAAAGCTACTCTAGTAATACCTATTTAATACAACTTCCATGTCTAGAGTGCTGCTTTGATCGGTTGTTGGTTTTCGAGCTCATTGTTATACAGTTTTGTCTATGCCTGCATAGTTGTTGCAGTCGAGGGGTTGTGGAGCCGATGATCCATGTCCGACCCTGCCTGCCGATGTGATTCGGCCTGTGGCGAGGTAATCCCAGTAACCCTCGATTGTTGTTGCACTTTCTGGACACATAGCATCTCTGTATAGTTTTGGTCCCGTTCCTTCAGTTTCATCCGACTCATGGACGCTTGGGGTATGCATATCTGGTTATGACTAGCATGGACACAAGTAGTAGACTGCGGATCCGAACTACGTGCCGATGAATCCGGTCTGCCTGCCGTTGTTTGTTGCGGCCGGGGCTGGTAACCCTGAAGCCCTTGTGAGTTCATTGCAAGGAGCACATAACAGTTTGTATATCTCTGGGTCCGGGGTCATGACAG
>JAPCYS010000610.1:0-15885 GCA_028641055.1 Alopecurus myosuroides
TTCTGTGACATCGTAACGACATCTAACATTCATCAAATAATGTAAAACGTCTTGATTCTCTCAACTAAAGGTTGGCACAGCTTAAGCGTGTGACCTGTAAAGACTCGATTACACACAGACATGTTTGGGAACTTACCAAACAATAATCAACATCGGGACGGTGGACGTCCATGATGGCTCATGTGTGTTCACGAAGAACGAGGGAACCTTATAAGTCACTCATTGCACTTATTTCCATAACTTCACGATGGCAATGATATCACGAGTTGAGACTATGTGATCTTGTCTGATCAAACTCTTTGATCATAACACATATAGAACGTGTTACCGATATCGTCCGCTTTTCTCATCCATATCCCCAATATCCTTGTGATAAATCACACTGTGTGCCATATGATTGGTTGACATCGGTGATACTGAGAGGGCATGGAGCATGTATCTCTCTATTATCTAGAGGACTTAAGTACTAGTCTTGGACAATCTCAGTTCCATTACACTTTCTAGATTATACCAAGACATCACCATTATGATCCCTAGTTACGAAAAGACGGTTGATGACATCCAAAGTATAACTTTTAATTGTGCGGTCACTAGATATTCTCATAGTATAGGAATTATAGTCAATGCCAACTTCATATGTACTTTGGTAAATACATTACAACTATTTAGTCTCATTTAGCAAGATCGTATACTTAGGCCGGTTCAATACTATCGTTATCTTAACAATAAATTATTATGTTTTGTTAGACTTTTAATCAAATCCATGATCAAGAAAATGTGATCATCTAACAAACCATAAGATAATGTTAGAGACAAGATTATGAACTCTTGTTTGTTTATGTCTTTACACTTGCACATAGATTTTCCATTGAAAACTCACTTTTCAAGTGCTATAGCGGTTGTAGCATGATGACATAAACTTAATTTTGAACTTGGAGATGGAATAATAACTGAATATTATTGTCTTTAGGTATATCTCCAACAGTCTCCCACTTGCACTAGAGTCAATAATACTCTAGTTAGTATGATGACATACCACCTATGAAAATGCAGTGTTACTCACACTATGCATGTGGTTCCTTAGACCATTATCTTTCAACTTTTGATTTTATAAACTTGTGATAAACTTGTGTTTGCATTTATTAGGAGTTGGATTTTTCTGAACCTGGTTTCGTGGCAGTATTAATAATTCAAGTGTCTCTTAATGAATTGTCATATCATCGCTTGAAATCTCACTAAGTCGAATGACTTTTATCCAATAACTTGCAATCTACAATGTCTCACATTGTGTTGCAACTATCCATAGCAATATATATTATAGAGTCCACTCATAATACTCTAATGTTGACATTTATACAACATATGGTATTATCAATTGAAAATCACAATCTGAATTAAAATCAATAAAGATTTGATTTCGTAATTCCACCACAAATACATATGTGAATATTTCTCACAATATTATTTGTTGCCATCCAAAATTCCACTGAGTTGTTTTATACTTAGTAATATTACTGTTGAATATTTATGTGAGAAACTTCTCACCACAATATTTCTTGGTTTTATTACAAAAAAGTAACCGCATAAGAATGTTTTTCTTAACTCTTTCTCCTTTATAGCGGTTTGACTAAACAAATTTAGTCAATAGAAATCTACCGGTTCTTGTGTTCTTCCTTCTATGACTATGAGATTGGTCAAATCACAAAATATTATGATTTGATTTCAACTCTATTTATTTTGCTCACCAACGACCATGAAGGCCATGTCTTTTGCAAAATATCATGTCAAGTTTACTTTTGAGACAAAACAATTTATCTCATTGTAATTTGACATTTCTTTCAGAATTACCCTTAGCACACCCATCATATTAATGTTTATTAAACTTCTTAATCTATCTCATTGTTTCTAAATTTAACAAGACACTTTCTGATATTGCATTTAAAATCTTTTTAAACAATTTCATGAGGCAACATTCATTCAATTGGGCCTAGCCAAACTAAAAGATCATAATCAGCTCCCACTGACATTTAAGTCCCTTCGCTTTGTATAATGAAAAAGAAGATCTTCTTGTTCCATTAATACCACCGACTTAATACTCATACCTGTAATATTTCAGATTACTCTAGTAACCCAAAATTGATTAAATTTAGCAAATGATTTGCTAATTGATCCAATAACAACACCAAGAAATTGATATGATAAGTTCTCAACTCATCATGATCATTTATTCGTTCTTGATAAAACAATTTTAATCAAGACAAGCTTTATGAATATTAATTATTCATATATGTTATCTTTGCGAAAATATTCATGTTCCTATGATTTAAAATCACTCCTACTTACTCACAAGATAAAACCTTGGAGCGAATATGAATATTTCCCTTATTATTGATCTATATGATAATCTAATATCACACACACACACACACACACACACACACACACACACACACACACACACACATATATATATATATATATATATATATATATATGTATATAAGAGCAATATTATTTTGTTTGTTTTGTTTTTCACTTCATGGTCATTTTCTTGGAATTTTGATGACTACCTCACAAAGTCAATATTGCATCAAATTTCCTCATATGACCTTTATTCAATATTAAGTTCGAACTATATGTATCTCATACATAAATTCCTGGATAAGGCGATGAATTGGAAACATTTACATGTTGCCCCTTTCACTCAATCCTTTATACAAAGATTCACAATATTAAATTAATATAATCTTCACCTCTCTTTCATGAAAGGACAATTTTCTCTGTTTCCAATGTGTTAAAAATACTTAGAGTAAAAGTGAAAATTTACTACCAATAAAATTATTGGTTTTATGCAAAAATCTTTAATCAATTATGCATCAAAATTGAGCAATATTGATTACTAGAAACTATTATTAAAATAAATCTTATTTAATTAATGACAAGGCTCCAACCTTAACAAACAAACAAAATAATTTTATTTAGTGGGCTGAGAATTATTTTTACTTTCACGCTTTTACTTATCACACCAAGACATTTGACAATTATAACATTGCGTAAATCCTTGTCTCACAAAGATTTTACTATCACGATAATTTTGAGTCTCTCAAAATTTATCATGAGTAATTTTGACTAAGAAAACTTTCTTTGTCAATCATGTCATAATTCTAATAAGTACTTCCTACTTGAATCAAATTTATTTGATATCAGTTTTTTATTCAAAATACTCCCACGAAATTTTATGAAGAAATGAAACTTCCATTATTTTATCTATTCCACTTCATCAACATGATTAACTTATCACATTGAGTCTTCAATGGAATTAAGTCAATTGAGAAAACATCCATCGTTTATGTGAATTTCAAAATTCACAAGTGACTAGCACTTGAAGGATTTTTAGCTTTGTTAAATAATTTGGAGACCATTTCTAAACCTTGATAAATCAATAAAAACTTATATCCAATTTATTTAACAAGCCATAAAACTATTACTTAAACTTAAGTAATAATTGAACCAGAATTTCCATGGCTTAATAATAAAACTTAATGACATAATACAATAAATAACATCATAAACTTTGAATTCCCAAGCTTGGAATTCCCACACATATTTTATAATCCGAACACAACATGGTTCTTGAACATAAAATATTCATTACAAAATGATTAAACTCAAAATAACATTATTTTGAAGTCCTAGTGTCGATCCTCTTTATTGACTTGGACTTCATACATGATGCAACTGGTATGGCGACATTAAATGCGTATCCCACTACACCTTCCATTCTTTCCTCCTCTCTTGCCTCCGATCCTTCTCACTCTACAATAAATTGCAAATTGAGAAATTTTAGTATCTAATACCAAAATATCTTTGCGACAAGAAAATGTCAATAAATGGTATAACTCCTATACCTCATGTGGTCTCACCACTTGTCTTTCTTAATTGGTGTATTCATCATGGCGTGCACGAAAACATCCATCTCAGTTGACATGAGCATCCGGAGGACTACTTCAACTATTTTCTCCACTTCCATCAGATTGTAGCAAGCCACAAAACTGAAGTAATGTGATGAAAGTGACATGAGGAGTGTGTCAACTGTTTGCTTTTATGGAATTGGAAAACCAATATCCTTAATTCTCTGGAGTATCCCTCTGAACTTGTCTTTGTTCTTGCTCAGTGATCCAAGGCACATGATTTTGCACCTCAACAGTTCAACATTAAGCTTACAACGACCATGATAGACTTGCATGATGAATCAAGCCTTTAAACCTTCCATGAGACGAAAGGAGCAGTAGTGTGTGTAACAATCACCAAGCTCAGCACTCACCTTGTCTAGTCTGATCACATATACTTGATAGTCCTGATCTCCCAATAGAGAATATTCTCCATAAGGCATCGAGACTTCAGTGTCCATCACATGCTCTACGTCGAGACCTCCGAGAACATCTCTCAGATTGTGAACCCAATCACAGGAGTTCACGCTTTCCTTAGTAAAAAAAATTACCCCCAACAACTCATTCAGACTTATGCACTACTAGGGAAAAGGCTACCGCAGGCGCACCAAATTAGGCTACCGTAGGCGAATTGCAGTTCGCCTGGGACCACGTCGCCAGCGGTAATGGCTTACCCCAGGCGAATAACACAATGCGCCTGTGGTAAGTTCGCATACCCCAGGCGAATACACCTTGTGCGCCTGGGGTAAAACTCTTACCTGTGGCGAACAAGCGCTGTGCGCCTGGGGTACAGATGCGTCTGGGGTACTGTATACTGTTCGCCTGGGGTATGGTTTTGCTGTATCAAAAAATAAAAGAAAAACCAAAATAACAGAATTACAGGAAAATGACAGAATAAGTATCAAGCTGACAGAATAACAGCAAAATGACACAATTAAGTTTTATAACATAAATATTTTCGCTCATCAACACATAGTCTCGATCATCAACACATAGTTTAACAAAATTACATAGTCTCGAAAAGAACCATGCTACTAATAAATCCAGGAGTTAGCTAGTGAGATGGAAATAATTATTTGTTCTAATTTAATTAAACTCGTCATCTACAGCTCTAGCGGGCTGATGTAGTGGATGACCATCATCATGTCCAAGTTGGGGACGTCACTATTCCTCATGGTGATCAGAATAGCTCGTCCAACCGCCATACCAACTCTTGCGGAATGGAACTGCCTCCATGCTTGAGAGTTGAGGATGACCCGACCATCAGCATTATCCCTGGTGATCGGAACTGCGGTGACATGTCCGGATTCTCCACGGCATACTCCAATGGTACCGGGCTCCATGCCAGCACTGTCCGCTACCGCCATGGGTATTTTCTAGAACACAATTCCAAGATAGAATAAAAGCACAAAGTCACATACCGGCCACATTATAACATAAGCAACTACAGGAATAAGAAAGTGTTAAGAAACATACCATGACATGTCCATTGGAGATGTTAGTATTGGTGATGCGATGCACGAAAGGAAAACCGATGTAGCTATCTATCTCGGCAAGTTTCTGAAGGACACGGTCCTTCTCAATCTCGCTAAGATTCGCTCTTTGAGCAACCACCACATGTTTCCATGGGTCCTCCTCGTCCATATCATCCTCAGTGTCCATATCATCCTCAGTGTTCCCAATATCCTCCTCACTCCCGGCATTCTCGCTCGCAATCCCGCCCATATACACAATTTTGATACGAGGTTGTGGTCCTTCCATTGAGAAGTGAATGTAATCACTTCCGCTTAAATTGTACGTGGCGGTGATAGCCTGCAACTGTTCCCCGTAGAAGTATGTCTTCGTTCTTTCTTTTTTCACTCGAAGAATGTAGGTGGTCCCGTGAACATTGAAGTCCACATTATTGCCAACTAACTGGTTGAACTCTTGGTGAATATTGCATGGAAGAATCTAAAAAGGAAATATAAAGAATAAACACAAGTCTCAAGCTAGATAGTAAAACGAAAGAACAAGTTAACATAAAAAGAATTGTTAATTACCAACGAATCAACGTCACCGTCGTGGAGCTGAAGCATAAAAGAAGTCCCACTGAATCGTCCTTCGGCACATCGGGACCGACATACGCCGCAAGCCATGTTCTATTAAATTAAGAAAGTACACATAGAGGTTAGAGGAGCATAGCTATCACAAAACAAAGACAAATGGCAGCACCTACCTCTAGTAGTATAATAAGGCAATTGACAGCAGTACAAACGAAATGGAACCTGTCGGAGAGTTTAGGTGATACTTCCAACAGTACACTTTCTTATTTAATCTCACAATTCACAATTCACAATACTCTAGTAGTATAATAAGGCAATTGACAGCAGTACACACGAAATGTTGTTATTGTGCGTGTTTTTACTCCTATTTAATCTCACAATTCACATTCCTTTTTACTAGTGAAACCTGTCAATTCACATTCACAATTCTTAGCCTTTCGGCTTGCCCACCTGTGTGTGGTGCTGTGTTTTGTTCTACGGCTTTTGCCGTTTGTAAGGAACCTGCTAAAACTTTGATGTTCGTGATTTCAATGAAATCGGGGGGCAGCCCCTTTTAGTCTAAAAAAAATGCACTACAAAGATCCGCTAAGAGCACTGAATCCTGGAGATATAATGCACATTCCTCTGGATCGATCCACGACGACGGGAGCACCGCGGCCACCAGAAGCAGGCGCACATCCTCCACAACGACGACGGGAGGGCCGGAGTGGGATGGGATGGAGGGGGGATGGGAGGGAGGGGCTGACCTGGATCAACGACGACGACGACGGAGTGGGCGACGACGGAGTGGGAGACGACCTGCTCTGCTCCTCTCGACACTGGCGACGGCGGCGGCGTGTGGGTTCGTGTGGGTGCGGGTGCGGGTGAGATCTGGTCACTTAGAATACTAAAGCATTGAGCTAAGCACATTGGCACCGGTTTCTATTACAAACCGGTTCGAAAAGGATCTGTCCACTGGGCCCCACACCCTGCCGCAAATGGCCTCATGGCCTTTAGGACCGGTTTGTGGTACCAACCGGTTCGAAAAGGATCTGTCCACTGGGCCCCACACCCTGCCGCAAATGGCCTCATGGCCTTTAGGACCGGTTTGTCGTACCAACCGGTTCTAAAGGATCTGTCCCCTGGGCCCCCTACCTACCCGCAACAAATGGCCGCAGGCCTTTAGGACCGGTTTGTGATACAAACCGGTCCTAAAGGCCTGCAGCACCGCATGCGCGTTTCCTAGATAATGCGCCTGCGCTAAATTTCGTAGGATTTTGGTTTGCGCGGTCCCACATGGCATTACCCCAGGCGCATGTCCTGTGAAAAGCGCCTGTGATAAAGATTACCCCAGGCGCATTTTCTCGATGATGCGCATGTGCTAAGATTTTCTAAATTACACTGCCCCGCGGCCTGGGACACATCAAGCAATACGAATGCTATAATATGTGGCTCCCCCACGTTGGTTTTCACTTAAAAAATACATACATATGAAAGTTAACATGTGCAAAAAAAAATTAATGTCGCATCGAGCGTAAATAGATTGGTTTAGCGAGATACCGCAAGTGTTTCTCTCTAAAAACACATTGTACATATAGCTATTAGCATGTTATATCGCGAGTATTTCCCTCTCTCGACCTTTCGTCACAATATTAGTCTTGCCTTTCTTGGTCGATGTTGAATACGTGACCGCCATAGTGTGACTTCTTCTTGTGAATGGAAGACCTGCCCTAGGTAGTGTGGTCCTGCTTCTTCTTGTGGTGTATGGTGCATCGTCTTCACCGGGTTCTTCCATCATCGGGTCTCCGACTAAGCCGTCGAAGTCCTTCTCATCGGCGACTCCATCCATTCCGACGAGGGCCCTTTTTCCTCTCCTTACGACAACACGACTAGGCTTTGCCGGGTCGGTTATGAAGAAGCATTGCTCCACGTGCTTAGCCAATACCCAGGGCTCATTTTGCGCGGTGGGGTTCTTGGACTTGGGTTTGTTGGCTTCAGACATCGACATAGTGGTGAAATATTCGTCTTCTTTCGTGACGTTTGTAGCCCATCTGACATGGAACATCGGCAGCTTTACCCCAACGTAGTCAAGCTCCCAGATTTCCTCGATCTTTCCGTAGTATCTTCTAACCTCTTCGCCCGTGTAAGATTCCATCGTTATAGACGAGTTTTGATAGTCGCTACTTTTGTCTCTTTCCTCCGTGTAGAATGTGTACCCATTGATGTCGTATGCTTGATAAGTCATCAGATTGGGCGCGGGGCCATATGACAAGGCCAATACAATTTTATCTTTCTCACATGTCATTGGCGGGGGATCGGCATCAATCTGCTTCTTGAACCATGTCGCGAAAGAGGAGTTGTGTGCTCTAAATATCTCATCTTCCGTCATCGGCCTGCGAGCACTGTTTTTTATCGCGGTTTTGTTCTCTTCTATCCAAGGGTCGACATCGTCGATGTGTTGTAACACTACTAGGTGGGCCCTTTCAAAGTCGGCTCTCCGACCACAGGAGTCCGCGTCCATTACCCTTTTGCCAGTGTTGTGGCCTACCCCATGAACCTGTCAAGGTGCTTGTTCGCGGGCAAACCAACAGCTGGCTTCTCATCGCCTAGGAAATTCTTGCAGAAAGAGATGCATTCTTCGGTGAGAAATCCCTGGACAATGCTTCCATCCGGGTGTGCCCTATTACGAACGAATGATTTGATGATCCCGTTCATTCTTTCTAACGCCATCATGTTGTGCAAGAATGCCGGCCCAAGATTGGTGATATCGTCCACGATATGGACCAAGAGATGTACCATAATATCAAAGAAGGCAGGTGGGAAATACATCTCAAGCTCGCATAGGATGGTGACGATCTCTTCCTGCAGCCTTCCGAGTTTCTTCACGCTTATCGACTTCCGAGTGATGACATCGAAAAAGTTACAAAGGCCAGTGAGCGTTTGACGGACGTGCGGTTCCATTATCCCTCTGATTGCAACCGGAAGTATCTGCGTCATCATCACGTGACAGTCATGAGACTTCATCCCGCTGAAGATTTTTTTCTCCGCGTCTAGGTATCTGCTTATCAGCCCCGCGTAACCTAAGGGAAATTTCACTCCGAGGAGGCATGTGAATATTTGCGCGAGCTCGTCGGGGCTTAGAGTGAAGCAAGAGGGTTTCAGGCGGTGAGTTTGGTGTTTCTTAGCCGTTTTCCGCTTGCGGTCGTCCATCTCCTCCACCCCATCCTCGTCCTCCTCCGTCTGTTCACGCGTAGAAGGCGGTAAGTGAAGCTCGCTCCTGATATTCAGGGCCATCAGGTCGTATCTTGATTTTGGCCCGTCTTTGGTCCTATCTGGCATGTTGAACAGGGTGCCAAGCAAGCTCTCACACACATTCTTCGTGATATGCATGACATCAAGGCAGTGAGGCACTCCGAGGATTGGCCAGTACCGCAAGTCCCAAAACACGGACCTCCTTTTCCATACCCCCAAGAGCGGTCCTTCTGGCGGAGGACACTTTTTCTCTCCTCGCTTCCGCTTTTGTACCTTTCCCGACGGAGGACACGTTTTCCAATTCTTCAATAGAGTATCGATCTCTTCTCCGCTTCTCTTGCGTGGAGGTAGATCGAGCTCATCTTTACCGTTGAACAGGTCTCCGCGCTTTCTCCACGGGTCGTTCAGTGGTAGCCACATTCGATGCCTCATGTATACGGTTTTAGAAGATCCGGGATCCTTGTGTAGCTGTAGAAACGGGGTAAATTCCATGCACCTGACACAAGCCTTGTGTCCATGGCACACCTGACACGCAATATATCCGTATCCGAGATAGTCCTGCACCGTCGTGATCAGTGCGGCTCTCATACGAAAAGTTTCTTCTTTGAAGGCGTCCCATGTTTCCACCCCTTCCTCCCACAACGTGTCTAGCTCCTCCTTTAATAACTCGAGATACAGGTTGATATCGCTCCCTGGCTGGGTCGGCCCTTGAATCAGCATACTCATGTGTATGTACTTCCTCTTCAGACACAACCACGGGGGGAGGTTGTACATCCATACAAACACGGGCCAGGTGCTATGTTTGCTGCTCTGATTGCCAAACGGATTGATACCGTCGGTGCTCGCACCAAGCCTGATGTTCCTTGGGTCGTTCCCGAATTCCTCATCGAATGCGTCTAACGCTTTCCACTGACGTGCATCCGAAGGGTGTGTTAGCACTGGTTTTTCAACACGTTCTGGATCGCTCAGCACCGCCTTCTTTCTGTCCTCGTGCCAGCGCATGAGCTTTGCTTCCTTGGGGTCCACGAAGTACCGCTGCAGACGGGGAATGAGTGGAAAGTACCACACAACTTTCCTAGGAGCTTTCTTCGTCCCCCTCTTGTAACGATCAACACCGCACACCGGACATTTGATCTGGTCCGCGTGCTCGTTACGGTAAATTATGCAGTCACGGACGCAAGCGTGGTATTTTGTGTGCGGTAAATCGAGGGGGCACACGATTTTCTTGGCCTCCTGTAGACTACTAGCACATGTGTTCCCTTCAGGTAAGTGCGTCTTCAGGTATGCAGAAGATCGTCCATGCTTGTGTCGGTCCATCCGTGTTTTGCCTTCATCTCAAGAAGATCCAGAGCTACTCTCAAGCGTGACTCCTCCGCCCCGCGACTTGCGTCATACAACGGAGTTGCAGAGTCTATCTCTAGTTGCGTGATCTTAGATTTACGTCTGGCGTCGGTCGATGTGTTCTTGAGAAGAAGATCTTGAACATGAGGGTCCCGCACGACTGAAGTTAGCGGAGTGTTCATGTCCTCGTCTGCATGTTGCTGATCACCATGACTCCCTTCTTCTTCATTATAGTCGTCTCCGTGGATAGCCGCCTCTTCGTCCTCTCCATTGCCATGTTCAGACTCCTCCTGATCATCTTCACATGTCGCCGCCCAATTGGTCTCGACGTTATCATCGTCTTCATCGTCATCCATCCACTTAGTGTGGCCCTCCATGAAACTATACCTGAGCAGGTGCTTCTCCACATTACCAGAATCTGGTTTGAACAAAGACCCAGCTTGCATTTCCGACACGGACACTCTATCTCGGTGCGGTTGTTTCGATGCATCTCGGCCGTCGCGCGTCGCACGTACCTATGCACCACGCTTGTCCTCATCGCAATGACCATTGCTACAAAATGCAAGAGAGAGAGGTTTCATTAACTAGATCCGGTTTTCACGGAAAAATTCGGCATGACCTTCCTACAAAAGGTGTAACGCGGAGCGCCAGAAATTTGCCGAAAAGGAAATGAATCAACATTTCGGCAAAACATTGGCAACTCATCCTCATGGCAACACAATAAAATGAAAAAGAGAACGAATTCTCATCCACCGACCAATCCCACGCACCTATTAAGATGATACACAATGCAAAATATATAGACGCGATGACGACGTCGAAGATCACCGAAGAGACGACCGATAAGAGATTGATAGATCTAGAAGTAGCTAGTGGTGCATTTGTGGTGAGATCTAGTGTCCGGTTAGTAGATCTAGTGGAGAGATTTGGAAGAGGGAAAGTGGGGTAGCATACTAGCTAAAATATAACAAACATGATTGGTTAAATTAGCTAAAAATGGTGGAGGGGTATGGGGGATTGAGCTAGGAGCACTAATGGCTCGAGTTTGGACTAGTGAGTGAGTGAGTGGGGTGGATAGGGGTGGTGGTGGGTGGCTGGCCGCACTTATATTGGGGACAAATATTACCCCAGACGAATATGCTATGGGAAGCGCCTGCGCTAAGTGGTGCTACCCCAGGCTATTCTTTGTCCCAGGCGAACAACGAACCTGTGCGCCTGCGCTAAAGGGAGCTACCCCAGTCCACTTTTTACCCCAGGCGCTTCGTTGCTTACTCGCTTGTGGTATCTGTTATACCGCAGGCGAACTGGGAATCTATTCGCCTGCGGTAAAGGAAGCGTGCCAGGGTCGGCCGTGGTTGGCCCTGCCACACTTTACCCCAGGCGCTTCCGGTTTCTGTTCGCCTGGGGTAACAGTCCTACCCCAGGCGCACCTGCTGGCGCTTCGCCTGCGCTAATTAATCCAGGCGCACAGGCTTTCTTGTTCGCCTGTGGTAGGATATACTGCTATAAGCAAATCTCTAGTAGTGATGTTTTCAATGGGATCCATCTGTACAATAAAAATAGTTCATTTCGACTCTATAGTTGAAAATAAATTTTCAAGACTTAATTCCATAAAACTGAAACTAAGATATGCTCTCACTGAAACTGATATTCCTCAAGATCAACTTTAAGTGTAATGAGATCCCAATATATTATGACTAGAAGGATGTATCCATCTCAACTAGTCACAACCTAGAGAGTAGGCCACTAGGCCAATTATCCATGTGATTCTCGCTCATTTTTTGATGCATGTGTTCCGAGCTCATGACTTTCATGCCTGAACGACAAGACATCAAACTGACTCCGCCATATAGAATGCATCTTGTATCCAAGTGAGCAAACTATAACACGCCTCTCGACAAGAAAAGGCACGTCGACCCTTGTATCCAAGTGATGAACGCATACCCATGTCGGTTTGACGGTGCTACAATTGGGATAACATGAACTACCTTCATATTTTTAAGTGAGGAATCACTCTAATAAACGACTACTGCGCAATCAAGGTGCAATCAACGAAGGATAAAAATCACATGCAATTTATAATTCGTGTGATTCGGTGTAGCCTTTGTTCTTCGTGTATTCTTGATGCATCTCCAACGAGGATCCTCATCTTCTTTATTCTCACCATAGCAGAAAATCTGAGGAAATTCCACTGCTGTGAAAATTGCTTCAAGTTTTTCCATGATGGAGAAATGACCACTTTATCCTATCATGTACTTCCTCCGAGCTCCTCAATGAATGTCTGATTGTCGATGTCAAACAATGACAATCCTTTTGCATTGCCATGATGTCAAAACACAGTAACAAGATAGCTATACCAAACAACACGCACACCCGTCAAAACCAAGTTAGACGCCTCTAACGCTTTGTTTGCAAGTTTTAGCGTGGATGTAGGTTCTACAATTAACTATCAGCATTCCTACGTAATTCTAGGTATGTTTAATCTTATTGCTAGATTAACTTTGCGGGGTGATTGAGACACATACATTACGAAAATGTCTAGAGCCTCAATCTAAACCTATTCATGACCATGACTCCCATGTGGATCCAATCCACATGCCGTTCATCACCCACAAGCGTAGGGGATCTATCATAGCATTTTCAATAAGTAAGAGTGTCAAACCCTACGAGGAGCAGAAGGTATTGATAAATAGTTTTGAGCAAGGTTTCACTGTAAATACTAGAGAGAATATGTTTAGGGATTTATGTAATAGTAATAAAGCAATAATAAGTAAATAACAATAAAAATAAATAGTTTCTAAAAGTGGCCCAATCCTTTTTAGCACAAAGTACAAGTCGGTGGTGTTTCTTATAATGACTAAAACAATCCAGAGGACACATGGCAGGATTCATAAAGTTATTTTCATCACACGTTGTTAATTAATATTTATCGTTTTGGTAAGTGTTATGAGGGTAGACCTATGCTAGTGCACCGCCCCATCGAATCAAAATTCACACTTACGATTGCACTACTTGCAAGCGTTCGCGGTTGCAAGATAGTAATTAAGCAATAAATCTAACCATAGCAATAAAATCCTGGTATCTACTACTCCCTAATGTAATGTCATGTGAATTGGGGTCCAGGTTTCTGTCACTCCAGCAACCCTCCATAAGCAATCCAGTACACAATGCATTACTCTAGGACCATAAAGGTGAAGTGCTATGTAGTCGACGTTCACATAATACCACTAGAGAAAAACAACGCAACTTAAATATCAAACCAGTATTCAATGAATCATGATTACTAATAAGGAGACTTCTCCCATGTCCTCAAGAACTAAATGAACAACGCACAACACATCATATGGATCATAATTCGAGGAGATATAATGATGAATTACAATCTGGTCATAAAGCGTAATCATCGATAATTCTCACAAGGATGAAGAACAAAGGGGTAATCAACACTGGTAGAGAGATCTAATGAAAAACCAGAAGATATAACTCTAATTGTTACATCGATATGATACAGGATGATGATGGTGATGGTGATGTCTATGATGATCCTGATGATGTCTGGAGTGATGACCATGACGACAATGATGATTTCTCCCTCCGGGAGGGGATTTGCCTGGTGGAATCTCCCCGCAAGGAAGGTCTTTTCTTCTCTTTCTTGTTTCCGCTAATAGCCTCCATGTTTATGACTATGAACCAGTCACTAATAGCCTCCATGATCATTTAGTTTTTGAACTTGTGGTACCACTTATGCTTTGATTAATGATGTTTATGTCGCTATGCATGATTATGGCTCTGATGCTCTCTTGATTTGTCGCTCTCAGTCTTTGGCTAGCCTCCACCTGTACTGAGTATGAGCTCTATTCGTGCATACAACTCCCAAAAACCAAAGTTTTCCCATTGTGTCCACCATACTTACATACATGTGGTATTTAACTGCCACTCCAAAGAAAATTGCTCATGTGTTACCTTTAAAACTTTCAAAATTACTCATGTTTTGTGCTCCTGTTTTAGCTCATGAGGACGTAAATAGAGAATCTTTATCTCACTTATTGATTGGACTTTCACACCCTGGACTAGTTGCTTCATCCACTTATCCAATGATAGAAGAGCTGGCAGGGGGTGCCCAGCCCCAAAATAATAACACAAATTATCTTCACTATTTTTTCCCAGATTTATCAGTCAAAGCATAATTGTGTAAACAAAAGAGAAAGAGGGATGACCTTCTACCCAGATACGTCCTTCTATGGGATCCACTCTTCTGAAGTCTAGTTGGCTTGTGACGTACTGTATTTTCTGTTTACCATTTGTTGACATAAGCATAAACCTCTCTTAAAATATAGACACTCCTCCACGGTATGTGATTTTTGGCAGGCACCCGAGGACTCGGTTAGCCATGGTTTGTGTAAGATAGTTGGAGGAGTGTTAAGCTTTTTATACATCTGTTTACTAAAATAAAAGCTCTAGCACATGAGTGATCCCTGCTTCCCTCTGCGAAGGTCCTTTCTTTTACATTTATGTTGAGTCTCCACCTTCTAACTTTATGCACGGTTGAGAGAGCATAGCTGCCATTCTGAGTTTTATGTGCATTTGTCCTAGAAACATTATTTTTTTGAAACATTTTCTACTGCAGGGGAGTCCCCCACAACCCTTTATTGCCGTCAAAAGAGTTTACAAATATTTACAAATGTACAGAGAAGGATAGACTAAGATAATCTATCACAAACTAAGGTAAGGTGTTAAGCCATGATGATAAATCCGCAGCCAAAGAAGCACTCAACCTATGCTTAAGCAAAGTGAGATCCAGCATGAAGCCAACTTTCCAACCCTTGAAGGAATGCCTCTCAGACTTGAAGATAACTCCATTCCTCTGTTTCCAGATGTTCCAACAGGCAAGAATCACTATCTCAGTGAAACAAGGACCTTTGAAATTCTTTTTAGCATTGGATAGATTAGTCAAAACTGTGTTATCACTCCAGGGAATTTGCAGGTAATTCCAGATCCTAGAGCTGAAAACACACTGGAAGAACAAATGTGTCCAATCCTCAAGACAAAGTTTTTTACAAAGGACACAAAACTCAGTCCCATCAATCTTCCATTTCCTTCTCTTAATCATATCCTTGGTATTAATCCTATCATTTAGGATCAGCCATGCAAAAAAATTATGCTTGACATGCATTTGGATTTCCAGATCCACTTGGCTGGTTCATCTGTCAACTAAGCAAACTGTAATGATAGAATTTACTGGATGTTTATATCCCTTTATTAAAATTACAGGACCAGACATCCTATTATTATTCACCTGAACATCTCCCAGGATGCCTTGA
>JAPCYS010003246.1:0-15836 GCA_028641055.1 Alopecurus myosuroides
GACGGCGCGGTCGCCTGGAGCCTCCTCGGTCCACGCCGCCTTCAGCAAAGGTGGAGGTGGTAGCACCGTGATTCCATTCCCGCGAAGAACCGGCCCAGAGGACGACCGCAGCACCGGCGCCGTGGCCTGCAACTTCCGGCCAGAAAGGGGTCTGTTTGGGTTCAGAAAAAATTTCAGAGAGGAGAGGGGATCTGAGGGGAGATTGAGCAGGGAGGCGGCGGCGGCTGGAGGGGAAAAGGAGAGGCTAGGGTTAGGGTTAGGGTTCGGGCGCGGCTTGGGGAGTAGATAAGGAGGGGGGAGCAGGTAGGGGGGCGACGTGGAGGGCTCCTCTCCACAGGAGCTTACCTGCTCCCTGTCCGTACGAGGTAGAAGAAGCTAGGGGGGCTTTGGGCCTGGGGTCGTAGGTGGCTGGGCCGGCTGTTGGGCTGGCCTAGCTGCCTCCCCCAGCCCCTTTAAGTTTTATTTCTTTTTTTCTTTCTTCTCTTTTTTTTTGTAGAAAAGAAAAGAGGAGGAAAAGAAGGGGTTTTCGGAACCTTAAAAATTATGGTGATAATTTTTATAAGTTCCTTACTGAAAATGCCCAGTTGCACCAACTTTTGTTTTTCAAAATTTTAAATATTTGTTGTTGTTTGAATTTTAATTGAATTTGCTTGAATTTTGCAATAATTGAATTATTTGAAAATTACCCAAGTCTCTCATTTGGAAAATCAAATTTATGGAAGCAAATAAATTATTTGATTTGAATATTTTATTTGAAAAAGTTGTAACAGACCAAGTGTGAAACATATTGATTTGAATTTATTTGAAATTTGAAATTCCACACATGAATGCATTATGATGACATGATGCAAAGACTTAAATTTAACCAGGAACAAAGCAATTGGGATTGTTTTCATACTTGGGATGTTACATGTCGCGACACGCACTCACACACACCTAAAGGACTACTCCCGAAAAATAACTCCCACTCCGGCTCCCATAGCCACCCAAATCTTCAGGTCCTCAAAGATTCTAGCTGCTAACTCTAGTTCATTTCAGAGCTGGTTAGCATTCCCGAACACCCTTGCATTGCGCTGCTTCTAAATGCTCTAGCACACGAGTGTCACAAACGAGTAGAAAGCCGTATGCTGCTTATCTCTAAATCTATCCCTTACCGCTAGCCACCAATTCTCCAAGGTATCACTACATGTAGGTAACGGGATTTGGGTTTGCATGTGCTAGGAACATATCCACCAGACCTATCGCACGTAAACACACTGGAGCAAGAGATGGTTAGTGGTCTCGACTTCGTGCAAACATAGGCGGCATGCTTCAGGCTGGTCCTGAAGGTCATGTCTTGCACGCCTCTCCGACGTCCAAATCCTATATTGGAGTGCAAGCCACATGAAAATCTTGCACTTCGCACGAGCCCAACAATTCCAAATCCCTTTGGCGAGTGGGAATCTGATGAGGCCTTGCATGAGCATTTTGTAAGTAGAGCTGGCCGAGTATACGCCTGATGCCAAAGCCGGCCAGCTGAACTCATCCCCCCTCATCTCCTCCCTATCCATCCTTGATGTCTACGCACTCTTCTATTCTTGTAGACAGTGTTGGGCCTCAAAGTGTAGAGGTTTGTAGAACATCAGCAAGTTTCCCTTAAGTGGATCACCCAAGGTTTATCGAACTCAGAGAGGTAGAGGTCAAAGATATCCCTCTCAAGCAACCCTACAATTACGATATAATAAGTCTCTTGTGTCCCCAATACACCTAATACAATTGTCAGTTGTATAGGTGCACTAGTTCGGCGAAGAGATGGTGAAATGCAAGTAATATGGATGATTATAAGTGATAATAGCAATCTAAAATAAAAATTACAGAAAGCAAACATGTAGCAGAACTGGTTGTAAATGGTGTTTCAATGCTTATAAACCAGGCCTAGGGATCATACTTTCACTAGTGGACACTCTCAACAATAAAAATGTAATTGAATACATAAATATATTCTCTTCAATATGCTACTCCGAACCATTCTCCGGTTGGATAATGAACACCAATCATTGCGTAGAGATACAAAAGCACGCCTTAGAGTCGCATTCCCAACTAGGTAACCCCACACTGTCACCTTGGGCCCTAGATGGTTCCAGACAAACACCACAATTTCATAGAGATGTCCAACACAAAATATAACTCATAATAATCCACACACGGTGTGCACACTGTCACCTTCACACCGTGGGACAAGGTGTCTACAGAGATCTCAATAATTAAACAACTTGAGTAGCATAATAGATGAAGAGTAACATCTACTTATTCAACTAGATTACAAAGATCATGATCATAATAGATGAAGAGTAACATCTTATTCAACTAGATAAAGAGTAACATCTATGGAGATCTCAGTAATAAGACCACTTGAGTAGCATAATAGATGAAGAGTAACATCTACTTATTCAACTAGATTACAAAGCTCATGATCACATAAAGATCACACCATGGGAGATAGAGATGAACCACATAACTACCGGTAAATCCCTTAGCCTCGGGGGAGAACTACTCCCTCCTCATCATGGGAGTCAGCAACGGTGATGAAGATGGTAGTGGAGTCGATGGAGATGGCTCCGGGGGCACTTCCCCGTCCCGGCAGGGCGCCATAACTGAGATTTTTGTCCCCCAAAACTTGTCGGCAATGGCGGCGGAGCTACGTAACTTTGCGTGGATAGAGGCTGGATCCTTTAGGGTTTTTGCATTGGGGGAAATAAATAGGCGAAAGGGCGATGTCGTTGCGCGCCCGAGGGGCCCACACCATGTGGTGGCGCGGCAAGGGGGCGCGCCACCAGGTGGTGTGACTGCCTCGGAGCGCCCTCCGGGTCTCCTTTGGACTCCATTGACGTGTCGGGAAAATAGGCACTTTGGCCTTCATTTTGTCCAATTCTGAGAATATGTCCAGAACAAATTTTCTAAAACCAAAAACAACATAAAACAGGAACTGGCGATGTGAAATCTTGTCAATAGGTTAGTCCAAACTTCTAGAAAACGAAGGAAAACATGTGATAACATAAAGGCATTGGATAGAAAATAAGCATGGAGCATCAAAAATTATAGATATGTTTGAGACATATCAAGCATCCCCAAGCTTAACTCCTGCTCGTCCTCGAGTAGGTAAGTGATAACAAATTTTTGAGGTGACATGCAGCCAACACAATCTTGATCAACATTATGTAAAATCATTGTAAGCTGAGATCAAAGTACTCTAAACATAGACATGATAGATATAATTCTAACAATGAAACTTAGCAACCATGTTGCAACATGAAAGTAACACAAACAAAAGATCATGAATAATGACTTAGTGAAAGGTATATATTTGTTTGAGCATAAAGAAAACATAGCAAAGTGGTATTCCGCTTGTCCTTAAAAGGAAAGAAAAACATAAATGCCAGGACACCTTCAACGTTCAAGTGGTTACTATAAACAAGTAATTTGAGAACAGGTAATAACATATCATGAATAAATTAATAATAATCTTTGGGACTGATGCACATTATACTCAGAATGACAACTATGCTCTCTTAATTGTGCATAAAGTTAGAAGATGAAGACTCAACATAAAACTAAACGAAAGGCCCTTAGCAGAGGGAAGTAGAGATTAACTCATGTGCTAGAGCTTTTTATTTGATTAAAACAGAGGTATTGGAAACAATTTTGAGAAATGGGTATGTCTATGTCAACGAATGGTAAATAAATAATGCATTAAGTCACAAGTTAACTAGACTTTATAAGAGCGTCTCCCATTGAAGTACGTTCTTTCTACTAGGGTCAGTAGATCATCCCTCTTCTCTTTTGTTTACACAATTATGCTTTAACTGATAAATCAGGGAAAAAAGAGTGGAATTGTGAAGTGACCAAATTTGGGTTTGGGCATCCTGTTGCTAGCTCTTCTAGTGAATTGGATAAGCGGACGTGCCAGTAGTCCAGGTGTGTAAAGTCCAATCAACAAGTGAAATAAAGATCGTCTACTTACATCCTCATGATCTAAAACAGAGCACAAAACGGGTATACTTTTGAAGGTTTAAAGGTAGCACATGAGAAATTTACTTTGGAGTGGCGGTTAAATACCACATATTTGGCGAACTTTCATTTTTGGGAGTTGGATGCACGAGTATAGCTGATACTCGGTACAGGTGAAGACTAGCAAAAGACTGGGAGCGACAAATTAAGAGAGCAATAATGGGCATAATCATGCATAGCGACAAAAACATTATTAATCAAAGCATAAATGGTATTACAAGTCAAAAACTAAATGATCATAGAGGCTAGAGGTGACTGGTTTGTAGTCATAACATGGTGTAATCATGCGCCAAGTCAACCAAATAAAGCATTCGAAGGAGAATACCACAATATTATGCTTCGATATGATAAAAGCAACACATGATTTCTTTCAATGGCACATTAAGCACTCTCAGATATTTGAGACAAGTCATGCTACATTAATAGCTACTAAGCATATAATTAAAATAACATCTAACATGACATGATAAATTCTAAGCCACAATCTAAACAAGCTTTCCATTGCACCACTATAAGCATGAAATATTTCACTCTTCTCCAACACCAATTAAATTGTTTGAAACAACTCTCATAAATAATATTCATCAAAGGCCAGAGAGCTAATCATATATAACTGAAGCAAACTAACACACTCTAAACAAAATACGAGTGGAAAACAAGAGCTAAACGCAATACTAGCAAAAAGTGAACACTCACAGAACAAATATGATAGGATCCAACCATATACTATAGAAAAGAAAACCAAACAAAATGAAAGTAAAAAATAACTGGCGCTCCAAAAACAACACATATCATATGAAGCAATAAAAATATAGTGTCTTGGAAGAGGACTTGATATATTTTTTCATGAAGAAGGGGATGCCTTGGGCATCCCCAAGCTTTGACGCTTGTACTCCTTGTATATATCTTGGGGTGACATGGGCATCCCCAAGCTTGAGCTTTTGTCCATCCTTCATCTCATCACATCATTCTTCTCTCCCTACACTTGAAAACTCACTCCATACAAAACTTCACACAATCTTTATTAGCAACGTTAGTGTAATCAAAATAATATATCTACTTTGGTTCAGTTTCAACACAAGTCTAACACCCGTTAAGACATTAGCTACTATCACAACTTATTTTAAATCTCTTCCCCTCAAAAGAACACCAAATGAAAAAGATTAAGAGGCGGATGCAAATATTGGCAGAAATCTGTCAAAACAGAACAACAGGTAAAGATCGTTTTTTTTTCTAAAATCTTCTGTTGCTCAAATCAAAAGGTGCAAAACTAATGAAAGTTAGATAATAACCTGGGACATGTGCACATATTTTTTCAGACCAATTCGACATTCTGGCTGAGAGAATTAGGGTGACTTCTTTTGCGCTTATGCTTGTGCATAAGCCAACTTATGAATTTCGGTGAGAAGAAACTGTGGTGGGTAGAAGCTCCCAAAAACTGCACGGAGACTTCTTTTGGATTTCTCGAGTTTTGGCTTATTTGTCGGGTTGAGTTGTGAGATGTCTAACGTCCCTAGATTTGATATGTGTAGTTAGTAAAGTGATAATACTTCACGAAACCTTTTTTGTTTGTTGAATGTGATAGAAGAAAAAGAAATAAAATTAAAATAATATATGAAAATATTCTATTCGGACTTGTGTCAATGGGATTTTTATGTATAAAAAAATAGGATTTAATAAACCACCAAAAGTAATTTTGATTGTTTATCATAACTCATATTATAATTTCTATAGTTAACAAAAGAATAATGAAGAAAAAAGAATAAGGCCGGTGTTGCTAGCTAATCTAGCAAACTAGTATCGTTTGTGTAAAATAATAAAATACGTGAAGGTACCTTGCATGTTGCAAGCAGCCAACGCAGCAACGCCAAGACGTTCTGCATGTACATGGTCGCGAGATGAATCGTTGGTTGGCGAGATATTTTGATCATGGACTCGAATGGCATTTCTACCGTAAGAACTGCCAAATGACATGACCCTGCCTATATGCCGATTCGGTTTGCATGCGAGATGCTCGCGAAACTTCTCCCGCGTGGATTCTACCGACATCTGAATTTGCACTGTGAAAGGGCCGAGCTGTGGGGAGATGCTATCCAGAAATTTTACACTTCTTTTCAGATTATGCTTCCTGGTACCTAGAAGCGTGGCCAGAAGCTTAAAAGAAGTGCCCCTTAATTTCTTTGGTGGCAGCACAGAATCTGTTTTAAGACAACAACTTCCCCAAATCTTACTTCCTCTCTATTAGAGGCTACTGTTGGCATAAAAACGAAATAAAAAGGATAAAGAGAGATTGCTACAGAGGTAACAACTTCCAAAACTCAAATAAGACAAAAGGAAACTGAAAGCAAAAACATAATGGGTGGTCTCCCAAAGGCTCTTTCTTTATAGCCATTAAGATAGGGACGATAATTTTGATGATGCTCTCATATGTATAAGTTGAACATATAAGAATACATCAAGAAGCAAATATCCAACACATTTAATCCTAATCCACTTCCTATGCAAAATAATTTTGTAGAAAAACAAGTCAATGAAACATAAAGTGGCTAACATTGGAAAACAAAATAAGTGCAACTTCAGTAGCATATTATTGAGATACATAAAACCATGTTTCCCTCTCTCATAATAACTTTCAGTAGCATCATGAATAAAATTAACAATATAACTATCATATAAAACATTCTTATCATGAGCCACATGCCTAAAAGAATTAATTCTCCCCACATAAGCATAGGCATTCTCATTAATAGTAGTGGGAGCAAACTCAACAAAATAGCTATCATTATTATTCTCATCACCATAATCATCAAATATAGGAGACATGTTGTAATCATAATTAATTTTCTCCTCAATCGTAGGTGGACTGAAAATATCATATTCATCATTGTAATCATCATAAAGAACTCCAACATGATAGACAAGTTCTATATTAGGGAGATGGTTTTGGGTAATCTCTCCATAACCATGACAATTTCATGAGGATGATTGTAATTATAGCCTATGTCATAGTATTCTTTATAATAGTTATCAACGACTGGGGGCATAGTATGATCATTAGCAATATAATAGTTATCTTCCAAAGTGTGTTCATTTGTAAACATATCATAATTTTTACTAGAAGGAGATGTATCAAACATATAATTATCAGTACCAAAAGGATCTTCAAACACATCATCCACAAGTCTAGAGCTTTGTATATCATCATTGGAAGGAACATGGATAGTACTAATAGTACAAAAATTATTATCATCATCATTTTTAGAATTGGTACCAAAGAGATTTTCAATATCAAAAGTAGTGTGTTTCTCCCAATCATGATCACTATCATAAGTAACAGGCATAGGAACATCATCGAGTTCAGACTCATCAGCAACAACTATAATTGGAGCAACATGCTTAGAGGAAGATACTGTTACCTCTCTCCTTTTACTCCTCATGTTCTTCTTCTTCTTCTTCCCCACTTTAGGAGGGAGAGGCTTGAAAGGAAGCTTCTCCACATACCCTGGTTTATTGTCAGGAACAATAGAAAAAAACTTTGGATGATTCCTCCTCTTCATTAATAAGAGAAAACATATATTAGTCCTGTCATATTTTGTTAAAGTCTCATCTTTTATAATATTTTGTATGTAAGTATTTGCGTGGAAATTATTAACACAATAAAGATGACAACCATGGAGGACGCTATTCATATCAAAAGCACTCATATCAACGAAAGAAATTTTTCTTGATAACTCTTCACACCCCAAAAATAATGTAAGTTCATCATGCTAATTAGGAGTGATCATGTCATCACAATACAAACTTGCAGTATTCATTGGATTCGAAAGGCTATTATCATAGACTAAGCATTGAAAATTAAAATGACCCACTTTATAGCAAAGTTCACAAATAAAATGATAGAGGGCACAAACTTTTCACGAAGATCATTTAAAGACCTGCCCCACGTTCTAGTTTTTTCATTCTTGTGATGAATAAAATAATCTTCTTCGATTTGATTCTTTTCACAAGGTCTAAGTGCTCCACAAAAATTAACATGCTTATGCGAAATAGTACTTTCAGAAGTTTGATCATGTTTACTGCAATCATTAATAACAATTTCATTTTACATGCAAGTGTCTTTAAAAGGTTCATGATATATGTCCCAATTTTATTTAGGAACATTAATATGATAAGCAAAGGATCTACACCAATCAATAATAATTTGAGGATCAAGACCATATTTAGCACCAAGCTCTTGAAAATCAGCAGTTTCAGCGAAAGAATTAATGCAATCATACTCATAGTTTATACCTGATTCTTTACCTTTGTCGTTATCCGAATCTTCATTATTGATTTGAATTGTTTCAAGAACATCCCACATAGCTTCAACCTTCTTACCGGTGAAAGAATCCTCTGAGCATCTAGATAATCCTTTCATTGTCCTGAAAGCCTTGCATAAAAATTAGTAACAATTATTTCATCAGGAACCTCATGGTTACGACATTTGAGTATTAATATTTTCAGTCTTCCCCAAGTTTGAGCAATGTTTTCTCCATCACGAGGCCAAAAATTATAAATGTAATTCCTATCTAAATGCATTTCACGAGGAGGATAAAATTTAGAGTAAAAGAGAGATTCAAGCTCCTTCCACTCCAAATGATGAGGATCATCTAGTAGCTCATACCACTCCCTTGATTTGTCCTTAAGTTACAAAGATAATAGCTTCCTCTTAACTTGGTCCATTGAAATACCTGCACACTTGAACAACTCGCATAATTCATGTATAAAGAGTAAATGATCACCAGGATGGACAGTTCCATCTCCAAAATAGCAGTTATTCATAATAGTTTCAACAATTTTCATAGGTATTTTAAAAGGAATACTTTCAGTTGGAGGATTTAAAATATCACAAGCATCATTAGAATTATCACATATGGGAGATAAAGTATCACCATAGCAAATTATCTCCTCTGAAGCTGGGGAACTAAAAAGATCATTTTCATAAAAGCTAGCTTCCCCAAGCTTAGGTTTTTCCATAGCATTAGCAATAATGGTATTCAAAGAATTCATACTAATAACATTGCTACTAGCATGCAAATAAAGCTCCATAGGTTTTTTAATTTTCTCTTCAAAAGCATCATGTACTAATTCAATATAAAGATTATAAAGCTCTCTCATATTTTTGTTGTTTTTCATTGAGCCTAAAGATAAAAACAAGGAACAAGTAAAAATAAGCCTAACTAGTGAAAACAAAAACAAGAAACAAAAACATATATAATTGCAAAATCTAAAGGAAATAACTTCGAGCACTCACACGCCAACAACAGTACTAGTATGTGAGTACCTTTTACCTTACCACCCCAGCAACGGCGCCAGAAAAGAGCTTGATGTCTACGCACGCTTCTATTCTTGTAGACAGTGTTGAGCCTCCAAGTGTAGAGGTTTGTAGAACAGCGGCAAGTTTCCCTTAAGTGGATCACCCAAGGTACCCGAGGGTTTCCCGAGGGTTTCCACCTCACCCTTTCCCATCGTCGGGGTCGCACATCGAGCTACTTAATGCGAGCTCACAGGCGACGGTGTATGGTCACCAGGGATGGATGGCTTGGGGATGACAAGTGTGCGCACCAGCGGGATCAAGTCCAGGTCATCAATCCATGATTGCAACCGAGACATGGACAAGTCCTCCCGAAAGTTCGTCTTGAACGCAAACTCGCCAAGCACGCAGGATGTTCCTAGAAGATCTTCCACGACCTCAATCGCCCACGCGTGGGGCGGGATTCCCTCCATCACAATTTCCACCTTGGACATCATGGATACCTTGGACGCTCGAGCTTGCCAATTCCATGGCCTCGTGAACAAGGTGAATCCCTCACACTCCAGCGACGGCAGCGATTCCCGTCGGTTTCTGCACTCCTCGTTGGCGAAGAAAAGCAAAAAGTCCTCCGGTGTGTATCGGTGAACGGAGATGAAGTCATAGGACACGTCGATCTTGCTCTGGAGCTCCGCCTGAACTTGTTCGCATGACACCGCCGGTCGTGGGCCACCGACGTAAGCCACCATCGAGTACCTCCGAATTTTCTCGAGGTCATGCATGCCAGGGGAGCGTCGGGCGAGACAGATCGGAACCTCCATCGTCGAATCAGGCACCTCCACCGAGCGGCGCTCCTCTGAAACCGAGCCAGTCCGGAGCACCACCGATGACAATGGGCAACGCGTAGTCGTAACTGCAGCGCCCCCTCTGTACAGACCATCGTGCCCCGTCCTCGCCCGCTCCGGTGGCGAGCCCCGCCTAACTCTGTTGGCCAACAGTTCTTTGCACAACTCCTCCTCCGCCAGCGGGCTGTGTGGCTGACCACACTCCCAGGAGGCATGCCCCTCATCGCCGCAGCGAACATATACCCTGGCGTTGGTGTGTTCCCACCTCATGTGCCCGAGCAGGTAACAATTGAAGTACATCCCGTGAAGTTCCGGCAGGACCGGCGAGTGCGGGAAGGCACTGTCACGGCAACAGCATCCCTCTATGTCGCCCGATACGCTGCCTTTCTCTTCCTCCATAGAGACTTGCGAGATGGCGTCGTTGGGAGCCAAGTGAGACGCTCCTTCACGCTTTTGCCTGGTGGCCCCCCAGCATCCGCCAACGTCGCCGACGTAGCGCCCTGGTCGTCAACAGACCTCACCAGCGAGCACTCATCAGAGGACAACCCCAGCCCCGACGCAATCGGGCGGTCCGACGAGCGCTGGGACTCCAAGGACGCCGAGTGCGGGCTGGAGAGCGCACCAGCACGTTGGCCTCCACCGACCATCTGCACCTGGCCATGCGAGGGAGAACCTACTGCCATGGGGAACGTGAGGCGAGAGGGAAGGTAGGCGTCAGAGGCGGAGCGGACGCCGACGAAGGGGGTGGACATCGGGGCCGGAGTGGCCACCGGCGGGAGGGAGGACAGGGGGCGCTAACGCTGGGGAGTCGTTTTTCTGTTCCCTACCTGTTTCGAGGATCAACTCACCGGATTCAGGCCGGACATGACGGAGGGGTGCGACGAGCCCTAGCTGGGATAGTGATTGGTGAAGAACATGAACTCATTTAGCACATGTGGATTTAAATTTGAATTATGCACTATGGATAATTTTAACTATGCGGATTTAAATTTGAATTATGCACTACCAATAATGCTATTACCCTGCCTCGCTCCGTCGACGCCCTGTCCTTTCCCACCTAGGCATCGGATCAAACTCTAGAACTGCCAAGCTCGGGTAAACATTGGTCCGCCGGAGTTGAATTGAATTTATAAAAAGCAGACGCACACAAGGAACACTAGCTGGCAGTGCATGGCGCAGCAACAAAACCGGGGAGTGGCCTGCGCGGCGGTCTCTCCACTTGTCCCCTCACTCCCCGCTTAACGCTCCCTTCCCTCCGTCCAAACTCTCCTCCCCTTCAAAGCCACGCAACACTTCCCACTTCCCACCACCCTTTTCAGACTGACGCCATGCATCCATGCTCTTCTCCATAGCCATTCAGTTGATCCCCAGTGTTCCTGATCCGGAGAAATTAAGCCACTGATTCAGAGGTATATACACATTGTCTTCCCTCTGTTTCATCTCCCGAAATCCAGCTCTCTTCTTCTTGTTTTTCATACTATATGAATCGTCAAATTTTGACGAAGAAAAATTGTTTCAGGATCTCATCTCTGCGGACAGACAGGGGATGAAATCGTGCGCGCTTATATGAATAGAGTTGCATGAGGTGAAAAGGTCGGGGGGGACGGACGAGGCGATGGCCCTGTTCGATCGGAACCAGAAGCAGCGCTCGTCGCTCTTCTCCACGGCGACCATCGCCTTGTTCGTGGCGCTCTGCCTCGTCGGCTTCTGGATGGTCTCCTCGCCGTCGCCGGAGGCCGTCCCGGCGGCCGCAGTGACGGTGGCAGACGTCAACAAGGCGGCGGCGGCGGAGGCCGTCGTCAAGGACAAGGAGGAGGACAGCTCCATCGATGCCACCAACAATTTCAAGCAGGACAGCGCCAACGTCGTCGCCGAGGCCACCACGGGCCGAGAAGCCCACCGTTGAAGCCAAGGGCGGGGAATCTGACGGCGAGAAGCCGGCGTCCAAGAACCAGTCGTTCGACGACGAGAACGGCAGGACGGAGGGCGGGGAGCTCGTGAAGCCGGAGACCGCCGAGACGGACGGCGCCGCTGCTACCGCTGCCGCCGTGGCTGCTTCCCAGGGAAGAGCGTGGAGGACACGGTGACGGACTCAAAGGAGCAGGCGGCGACAGATACGAGGGAGAGCGGCAGTCAGGACGTGATCGACGAGAAAACGTCTGCCGACACGAAGGAGAGCGTGACCGTCAGCCAGGACGACGGCGGCGGGCGATGCGAAGGAGGAAGGCGCGTCGAAGAAGCAGACGTTCGACGACGAGAACGGCAAGATGGAAGGCATGGACATGGTGAAGGATGATGGCAACAAGACCTTTATCTCAGAGGACGTCGTAAGCGTCAAGCCAATCGCCGACGAGACCACGGCTCACTACCGCAGACAAGACAGAGGCGGTTGTTCCGACCGAAACGGCCACTCGAGGAGATGACGAAGACGTCGGAAGACGGAGAGCAAGCGCAAGGGCGAGACGAGGAGCAGAAGCTTCTTCCGGAGGCGCTTCCGAATGGGCAGGCGGAGCTGCTGACGGAGCGGGCTGCACAGGACGGGTCGTTCACGACGCAGGCGGCGGAGTCGACGAACGAGCAGAAGAAGCGTGCCGAGAGGAAAAAGAAGCAGAAGAAGAATAAGAAATCGGCAGGTGAGCTGATCAATCGGAGTCGTCGTCGTCGCCGTCGTCCTACTTGTGGAAGCTCTGCAACACGAGCGCGGGCGAGGACTACATCCCGTGCCTGGACAACGAGGCGGCCATCAGGAAGCTCAAGACGGACAAACACTACGAGCACCGCGAGCGGCACTGCCCCGCCGACCCGCCCACCTGCCTCGTCCCGGCGCCGGGGTCCTACCGTGACCCCATACGGTGGCCGCACAGCCGCGACAAGATCTGGTACCACAACGTGCCGCACACCAAGCTTGCCGACTACAAGGGCACCAGAACTGGGTGAAGCTCTCCGGCGAGCACCTCACGTTCCCGGGCGGAGGCACGCAGTTCAAGACGGGCGGCGCGCTGCACTACATCGACCTGATCCAGCAGGCGCTGCCCGAGGTGGCGTGGGGCCGACGGAGCCGGTTGGTGCTGGACGTGGGGTGCGGCGTGGCGAGCTTCGGCGGGTACCTGTTCGACCGCGGCGCGCTGGCCATGTCGTTCGCGCCCAAGGACGAGCACGAGGCGCAGGTGCAGTTCGCGCTGGAGCGCGGCATCCCTGCCATCTCCGCGTGATGGGCACCAGGCGGCTCCCTTTCCCCAGCAACGTGTTCGACGTCGTCCACTGCGCGCGGTGCCGCGTGCCCTGGCACATCGACGGCGGCAAGCTCCTCCTGGAGCTGAACCGCCTCCTCCGCCCGGGCGGCCTCTTCGTCTGGTCCGCCACGCCCGTGTACCAGAAGCTCCCCGAGGACGTGGAGATCTGGGACGAGATGGTGAAGCTGACGAGTGCCATATGCTGGGAGATGGTGGCCAAGACCAAGGACACCATCGACGCGGTGGGCCTCGTCATCTTCAGGAAGCCGGTGAGCAACCGGTGCTACGACACGCGGCAACAGGACGAACAGCCACCTCTCTGCGAGCCCTCCGACGACCCGAACGCGGCGTGGAACATCTCGCTGCGGGCGTGCATGCACCGTGTCCCCACCGACGCGTCCGTGCGCGGGTCGCGGTGGCCGGAGAAGTGGCCGGCGAGGGCGGAGAAGGTGCCATACTGGCTGAACAGCAGCCAGGTGGGCGTGTACGGGAAGCCGGCGCCGGAGGACTTCGCGGCGGACTACCAGCACTGGAAGAATGTGGTCCGGAACTCGTACCTCACCGGCATGGGCATCGACTGGAAGACCGTCCGGAACGCGATGGACATGAGGGCGGTGTACGGAGGGCTCGCGGCGGCGCTGAGGGAGTTGGACGTGTGGGTGATGAACACGGTGACCATCGACTCGCCGGACACGCTGCCGGTGATCTACGAGAGGGGCTTGTTCGGGATCTACCACGACTGGTGCGAGTCGTTCAGCACGTACCCGCGGTCCTACGACCTCCTCCACGCCGACCACCTCTTCTCGAAGCTCAAGGCGAGGTACGTCGATCGGACGACGAATCATTCGTCCATGGCAACAACTCAGTCGACGGCGATCATAACTAAACCTGGCAATAATCGATTGTGCGTGTAGGTGCAAGGTGTTACCGGTGATCGTGGAGGTGGACAGGATCCTGAGGCCGAACGGGAAGCTGATCGTGCGGGACGACAAGGAGACGGTGAAGGAGATCGTGGAGGTGGTGAGGTCGATGCACTGGGAGGTGAGGATGACGGTGTCCGAGCGCAAGGAGGCCATGCTCTGCGCCAGGAAGACCATGTGGCGGCCCACGGAAATGGAGCCGGCGACAAGATGACCTCGCGCCGGCCACAAGATTTAACAGCTAACGCGCCGTAAGTGGGTGGAATCAAATTTGAGTGGTTGATGTAGCCAGGTAGGGAGAGGGGCGATCGATCGAGCTGCAATTAATTGATTGATTGATTTAGGTTTCCAAAATAACCTGCAGTTTAGATGGCGTACATAGATTTTTGTTGCTGGTGTTGGGTGTCTAATTTCTTCTTCTTTCATAGAGTTCTCTGGCTGTCCATGTGAAACGCCATGTGTATTGCGACAGAAGAGAGTAGATAGATATTTGTGTGGCAGCATGTATGTATTGGTAATGGAAACCAACACTTGCATACTTCTGCCGTAGATAAAAACGCGCCATGCTTCTAATTTTGCAGGCATGAAGGTCATTTTGAAACATGTGCTATTTCAAAAAATAAACACCCTCCGTCCTAGAAAGGATGTCAACTTTGATTATAGTGTGTAAATACATACAAATTTGGACAAATTTGAGACATCCAGAGGGAGTATATGACTAGTGTACGATGACAAGTTTTTTCATCATTGGCCAGATTAATCAGCTCAGGACAAAACAGACAACTAAGGGCGTGCAAAACACCAAACAGCCAACATCATGAGCCCGCGGTAGGTTAGTTCATTTCCTTTCACGGATTCAATCCAAGTTCCGAACTAGTACAAAAAAAATGAACTGACCGTAGAACAGATTTTGCACGCCCCTACAGACAGGATGACGGCATGCCCAATTGCCCATAGATCTTTTACCGCACAAATTCGAAACAGATTGCAAGCCGGGATGGCAGTTCAGCCCAACTACTCAACTAGGCAGCAAACAACCGTCTGTTAGGGTTGTTAAATAGCACGAGATACAATCATACAAAGTCCGTACAAACTAGACAGGCACACAGATGAACCATACAACGAGCCTGCTTTTTTTTTGGTACAACCAACAAGCCTACTTGAAAGCCCGTTCCTAAATCAAAGGGCAGCCGCTGATATCCATAGCCCTGGCCATCATGCATCATGGTGCAATCACGTGATCTGTCAGCAGCATGCCACTCGCAGCAACATCAAATTGTAGGCAGAGCAAAAACATGCAAGTTATCAGAGCGATGGGAGGACTCAGAAGTCCCAGCGATCAAGCTGCACCCTGGCTTCAGCCATGTCCTTCTGCGCTTTCCTTCGCCGGTAGAAAATTGGGCAGTCCGACTGCAATGATCGAGCCAATGGGAGTTTTAAGCTTGTGATTGAAGTCTAAAAGAATATGCTGATAAGGAATTGTCAAAGGAAGGAAACATTC
>JAPCYS010001486.1:0-15824 GCA_028641055.1 Alopecurus myosuroides
CTACATGCAGACTACGCATTATCCATTTATTAAACCATCAAATTATTCGTATTAATAATATAAAATATACTGTGCTCAACTCAAATTTTTTATGTTATCTTAGAAAACATAATGCAGCTCTTTTAGAAAATATTATTCGTTAAAGCACATCTCTTATATATAAATTTTGTTTACAATGTGCAGATTTTAAAGCGATGATTAGAAAGGATAAAACTTCTAAACAGTGGGTACATTTGGACAAATATAAGAACATAACTTTATATATAGGGCTTATATAATTAAACATACTTAGAAAGGATAACTGGCCCCACTTTACATATAATCAGTGGGGCCGGGATAAACATTACATTTAACTAAAAAAAAGAGGGCTAGCCCTAACTGCTCCCGCTCTGCATGCATGCGGGAGCCCTTCCCCGCTCCGGCGCCGCCCTACTTCCTCCACTCCGCCGCCCGGATCTCCATCTCCTGCTTGATCCGGGCGCTGCCGTTCTCCGCCCGCATCGTGTCCTCCTGCCTCTCACGGGACCGCTTGATGCTGGCCCGGAAAGCCTTCGCGTCCTCCTTGGCCTCCTTCTCCATCGCCTTCAACTCCTTCTTCTCCAGCCGCTCCAGTCTTTTGAGGCGGAGGTTCGTCTTGGGGGAGATGTCCGACGTCTTGGTGGTGGTGAAGAGACGGGGCGGTGGACGAAGGGCGGCGTCGGCGATCGCTCCCGATCGGGAGAGTCGTCGACGGGAAGCACGATGGGCAGGACGTCCAACTCCGCCTCGGGCCACTCGGCCTCGTACCAAGGCAGAGCCTTGGGGTGGTTGTCCTCGTCGGAGACCGACTCCGGGCTTGAAGGTAGTGAGTAGGAAGACATTGTGCGTTAGGGCTTGAAGGGAGAGAAGGGCAAATGGCTGGAGAGGGATGAGAATATGGAGGACGACTGAAGGAATATTTAAAGACACGATTAGACGTGAATTTATTTGGGTAGATGAAGCAAACTGTGTGAAAACCCTTGAATTTATTTGGGTAGATGCATGGTCAAAGCGGTGTAGAACAGGCATAGGCGTAGGCGTAGGCCGGACAGCTATTGATACGGAGTACGAGCGCGTGTGCATTCGTCAGTCGAAGTGATTCGACGTTGCATGCGTGTATTAAAGAGGTGAAGAGAAGAAAGTCCAAAGTCTCACGCGAAATCCTGCCTCGCTGCATATGCATTGATGCGTATCTTGTGAAAACTAGGCGTGGAGGGCTGCGTCGCTGCAAATGCGACGCGACTCGTGTTTCTGAAACCAGGCGTGGAGGGCTGCGTCGCTGCAAATGCGACGCGACTCGTGTTTCTGAACAAGGCGTGCAGGGCTGCTGCAAATGCGACGCGACGTTAACTATTTTTTCTTCTGCCACGTTGTTTACTCTGAAAAAACGAGGCGTGCATGCACCGGGCTGGTGAACGGGGCCGTTACATTGAGACAAAACACCCAGTCCATGCACCGCTTCATTTTCGATCGTTTGACCGTAAGGAACGGTGCAGATCGAGTCCCCTAGCTTCTCTGTGGGGAAAGCAATCTTGGACATACAAAGCACAAACACCTATACTAACATGGTATGGCACCCCCTAGCTTGTGTTGGGATCCAGACGCTCCGTAGCCCCCCTCCCGGTGAAACCCTAGCCCCGCTGGAGAAATACCGGATATACGGAAACACGCGGTAACAGCGTCGAAAGGGGGTAGCAATGTGGAACTATTTGCTTGGTTGTGCTAGGATAGCCCATAGGAACACAGAACAAAAAGGTAGAACCCACCTCTTTGGAAGATTCACGGTGTTTGGTCCGATACGGGAGTTTCACCTGTAATCGCCTACGAGAGAAGTGGATGCCGGTGAAGCCGGGTCACACCCCAGAGAGCAATCTTGGACATACAAAGCACACAACACACCTATACTAACATGGTATGGCCCCTAGCTTGTGTTGGGATCCAGACGCTCCGTAGCCCCTCCCGGTGAAACCCTAGCCCCGCTGGAGAAATACCGGACTTATACGGAAACACGCGGTAACAGCGTCGAAAGGGGTAGCAATGTGGAACTATTTGCTTGGTTGTGCTAGGATAGCCCATAGGAACACAGAACAAAAAGGTAGAACCCACCTCTTCGGAAGATTCACGGTGTTTGGTCCGATACGGGAGTTTCACCCTGTAATCGCCTACGAGAGAGAAGTGGATGCCGGTGAAGCCGGGTCACACCCCAGAGAGCAATCTTGGACATACAAAGCACACAACACACCTATACTAACATGGTATGGCACCCCCTAGCTTGTGTTGGGATCCAGACGCTCCGTAGCCCCTCCCGGTGAAACCCTAGCCCCGCTGGAGAAATACCGGACTTATACGGAAACACGCGGTAACAGCGTCGAAAGGGGGTAGCAATGTGGAACTATTTGCTTGGTTGTGGTAGAATAGCCCATAGGAACACAAAACAAAAAGGTAGAACCCACCTCTTCGGAAGATTCACGGTGTTTGGTCCGATACGGGAGTTTCACCCTGTAATCGCCTACGAGAGAGAAGTGGATGCCGGTGAAGCCGGGTCACCCCAGAGAGCAATCTTGGACATACAAAGCACACAACCACCTATACTAACATGGTATGGCCCTAGCTTGTGTTGGGATCCAGACGCTCCGTAGCCCCTCCCGGTGAAACCCTAGCCCGCTGGAGAAATACCGGACTTATAGGGAAAACGCGGTAACAGCGTCGAAAGGGGGTAGCAATGTGGAACTATTTGCTTGGTTGTGCTAGGATAGCCCATAGGAACACAGAACAAAAAGGTAGAACCCACCTCTTCGGAAGATTCACGGTGTTTGGTCCGATACGGGAGTTTCACCCTGTAATCGCCTACGAGAGAGAAGTGGATGCCGGTGAAGCCGGTCACACCCCAGAGAGCAATCTTGGACATACAAAGCACACAACACCTATACTAACATGGTATGGCCCCCTAGCTTGTGTTGGGATCCAGACGCTCCGTAGCCTCCCGGTGAAACCCTAGCCCCGCTGGGAAAATACCGGATTTATACGGAAACACGCGGTAACAGCGTCGAAAGGTGGTAGCAATGTGGAACTATTTGCTTGGTTGTGCTAGTATAGCCCATAGGAACACAAAACAAAAAGGTAGAACCCACCTCTTCGGAAGATTCACAATGTTTCCACCTCTTATTCTTTGAAATCTCTAGTCTTGTATTCGAGGAATCTCATTTTTTAGTGATGATTTCGTTCTAATGTTTATAAATCCTATTTATATTTTTACTAGACTTGTATTAGACCTATATAATGCAATTCCGAAGCCCAAAATTTATTGGATGAATTTCGTATTATTTATTTTCTTTTGAATAATAATGGTTTAATCGAAAATCGTAAATAAAACAAGTTTAAACATCAAAATGGAAAAATAACTTTGGATCTTCTTAGTCACACCAAAATGAAGCTTTGGTGAGATTTTGACCTTATTTGAGTTCAAAAGGTTTGAAACTCATCTCATTATCTTGAACTCTCTATTAGACTGTTCAAGATATATATGTTACAAGGTTTTTTCGTTCCATTCTTTTATAAGACAGGTTTTATATTTTTTTCTCGTTACTATATGACATAACACTACTATGTGCGTCACCAATATATTTTTTCGATTTTTTTTGAATTATTTATGCTCATTTCAAGCTTGGTCAACCCTCTGTTTGACCAGCCGAAAAGCTTCTAGAAGGAAACACAGAGATTCGACCTGGGCTGTTGGATCGACGCCTTCTAGAAGGAATCGTGCATCGGACGGATGCGCTCGCAGCCACAGCGATCCGCGAGACGTTCGTTCTGCGCTCTGATTGGTTGGTACGTTGGCCACAGGGATCGATGGTTCTACATATGATTTCTTTGCTGTTAAGTATTATAAACCATGTTATTTAAATAAAAAATATAATGAAAACTTCAGATTTACTACAGAGATGATTTTTATCAGTTTTACATATGATGTTTCTATTAAACCATATTATTTAAATAAAAAAATAAAAATAGAAGAATTATTCAAAACACAATGAAACTTCAGATTTACACTATACATGTAGAATAGATGTCTAGGAAATTCATTTGGTTGATTTATAAAATATGCCAAAAAATGTTGAAGCACAAATGGGGGTATTTACCCTAGCTTCGGACCTCATTTGAAGCACATTTCAAACGAGAATTGAGCGATGGTTGCAAATGAGCATAAAAAATTCAAAACAAATCAAAATTACATGAATCCAACACACAACGTTGTTATATGTGATATAGTTGATCCTCAAATTTCTATGGATAATTTTGGCAAGGTCGAATTTTTCATGAAATTATAAACGGGGGTATTTACCCTAGCTTCGGACCTCATTTGAAGCACATTTCTCACGAGAATTGAGCGATGGTTGCAAATGAGCATAAAAATTTCAAAACAAATCAAAATGACATGAATCCAACACACAACGTTGTTATATGTGATATAGTTGATCCTCAAATTTCTATGGATAATTTTGGCAAGGTCGAATTTTTCATGAAATTATAAACGGGGGTATTTACCCTAGCTTCGGACCTCATTTGAAGCACATTTCTCACGAGAATTGAGCGATGGTTGCAAATGAGCATAAAAAATTCAAAACAAATCAGAATGACATGAATCCAACACACAACGTTGTTATATGTGATATAGTTGCTCCTCAAATTTATTTGGTTAATTTTGGCAAGGTCGAAATTTTCATGAAATTATAAACGGGGGTATTTACCCTTGCTTCGGACCTCATTTCAAGCACATTTCTCACGAGAATTGAGCGATGGTTGCAAATGAGCATAAATAATTCAAAACAAATCAAAATGACATGAATCCAACGCACAACGTTGTTATATGTGATTTTACCCTAGCTTCAGACCTCATTTGAAGCACATTTGCCCAAAATTTTGGAATGACTTAGTTCAACATGCATCATATTACAACATTATTCAAACATTCTTTTCGCTTTTAATCTACATTCTGGCTCGTGATTGCGTTCAGAAATACTCAAAATTAATTAAAAACGCGAACTCGTTGAATTAGGCTAAAATTCAGATTCGACGATAGTTTTACAGAAAGCTAGACGGCATAATTTAACTAAAAACATTGAAAAACTTAAAAAAAAATTAACTACGGTTGCCCGAGAGGCCTAGTCGTCGCCCTCCTCCTAGACGTCGTCCTCTACTCCTCTTCCTCGTCGTCCTCATCGCTGTCGTCGTAGGCCAGCATGCTGGAGGGCCCCGCCTCGTGGTCGTTCTTGGCTAAGGGCGATGGGTTCGCCAGCGTAGCGATCGCATGCCGCTCCGCTCTGCCTCGGATCCGCAGCCGGTGCAGCTGCGCCTGCTCGGAGGGATGGCGGCGGTCCCGCCTCTCGCTCTGCAGGGCAGCCTTGCGCCGGTCGCTCTCGTACAGCGCGACGACCGCCTGCTGCTCATCCGACGCCGCGGTTGCGGCGAGCTCCGGTAGACCTGGCGCTCCGCCTGCTCCCTCTGGTGGGTCTCCAGGGATGCACGAACAGCGGCAGCCTCGGCCGTTGCCGCCGCCTCCTTTAGCCAGGAGCGGACCGTGTGGAACGCCTCCTCGTTCCGCCATGTTTCGAACGAGTAGACGGTGGGTGCTGCTCGGGCCAGATAGGCTGCATCCGCCTGAGCCTCCTCCAGCGCGGCGCCTCCTGCGGCGGCTCCTGCTCGGGCGCCGCCTCCTCCTGCGGCGGCTCCTGCTCGGGCGCCGCCTCCTCCGGCGGCTGCTGCTGCTCGGGCCCCGCCTCCTCCTGCGGCAGCTGCTGCTCGGGCGCTGCCTCCTCCGGCGCCGGCTGCTCGTTCTCCTCGCCGTCATTTGTGGCCCCGCGTCGCGGCCGTGGGTCGGCAGTACAACGGCGAGTTGCGCCATGCACGGAGTCGGCGAGGCATCGTCTCGGGGTGTCTGGTGAAGTGCGGCGAGGGCGATGAGAGTTTGTGCGGTGAGGGCGAGGAGATGAACGGCGAGAATGGGGAGAGCGGCGAGCGGTGAGGGGCCTTTGTAGCCCGGCGGGTCATTTACTGCGACGCGCGTGCCGTTACTCCGGCAGACTTTGAACGACCCGGGGGCCCACGGTTTTTCCACGCGTCGCTGACGCTCTGGCCAGCGTGGGCTGCCCCGCCTTTTCGCCCCCCAAGCCGAACCCAGCGGTGGTGGTGGTGGTGGTGGTGGTGGTGGTGCCGCAGGTGCTCGTGGCGCAGCAGGGGATGGTGCGGCGGTGGCGGCGGCGTGAGCGGCAGCGCACGACGGCGGGTCAACTAAATTGGGCGGCAGCGCACGACGGTGGTGGCGGGAAACTCGGGTGTGGACTATTCAGCGTAGTCAACTAATTGCGCGGTCCCACATGTAAACTCCGGATGGTTTCAACGAACTTGGCAGTCCCACTCGGACCCACTTCGCGAAACGGAGTCTGACTCCTCGGTCCCACTTCGCGAAACGGAGTCGACTCCAAACTTACCGTTCCAGCCTCTCCATAGTAGTTGCGCACAGACTATGGGCAAAACTGAGGTCGATTCAGCTCTAGGGGTAAAACTGAGTACAAGTGGTCCGCTATGGGCAATTCGATAAATGACCCTTGAAAGAATGAGAAAAAGGTTCATAAAATATAGCTACCCGGAATCAACCTTGCCAACGTTTATTTGTTTTCTTAATTACCGTGGGACTACAGGTTTCCGTTAAGGAGGCAACCATAAGTTCATTCATCAGTTTTCGAAGCATTAAATTACTACATAAAACCAAACATAATTTCTAAAATGTGTTTTTTGTTATCTAGCCTAATTAGCACTAATTGTCAGAAATAGAAGAAAAAAATAACTAAAATCACACAAAATAATACCTACATATATCGATCAGCGTCGAATTTTTTGTAAAGTTTAAAACTGTGCTCATGTGTGTTTATATAAAAATACACAGTAGAGAGAAAAGGAAATAAAACCTTTATCCTTGACCCGTCCCAATTATCGTCCCCATCCACATTTAATTTGTCTCCTTCTCTTCCTTGTGCACACTTCCCCGAACTCCCTCTCCTTCTCACCCCATCATCCTCCTTAGTCTTTTCTGACAACCTTCCATGGACAAGCAGCCATCATTCAGAGATGATGTGGTTGCAACCTAACCAGAGATGAGGGTTGTCGCAATTCCAAAGATCTCTCTTTAGTGAAATTTGTTTGATGCATGTTTCTTTGTGTTCATAGTGCATCGTAGAATCTGGACTGTTGTTAAAAGATGTAACTCTGTTAGGACAATTAGATGACGTTTTACTCTCCAAGGATAACCTAGGTGTCTTACTTATTTCTTGGTTAATATTGAGGGGGGCATTACCGATTTTTGGTGCTTGACTTTGGCCATTCATGTACTCCCACCGTCCGGGATTACAGGCCCCCTAATGAAAAACTATTTTTTTCAGAAATTAGCTTCCCACAAGGCCCGTAAAAATTATTTAGGCTAAAAAACCGTGCCACATTTATGGCCAAATCCAATCCAGCCGAACTTTCCTCTCTCTCCATCTATTTCTCTTTCCTTATCTCTCCGTGTGAAAAGGGTTTTGCTAGCTGCATGTGGTGTGAATTAGTAGCATGCAAGGCACAAAATCCAAAACTTTCATTTGATTGGCTCTCATGGAAGATTTGGCCTCGATGGATGAAGCCAATAGTATGTTGCCTTGGTCGCGATGCAAAACACTAGGGGACCTGTAAACCCGGACGGAGGGAGTATACAAAATTATATGGATTGAGAAAATGTAAATGGTACCATTGAATTCATCTTGCAAAGGGCTGATAAAATATAACTACCCCTAAACCATCCCCGCGAATAATGAAGTTTTTATTGAATGTAGGTGTGACATTAAGGAGATAATGGGAAGATGCTGAAACAAAATTTGAAAAAGTCGGTTTTGACCAACGGAGTAAACAAAATTTGCAACACGTGAGTGTAAATCCCCAAATCCTTCAAACATATAACAAAGAGACGGCAAATTTGACTTCAGGAGCAATTGTGTTGTCATGTTCGCCTTCATAGGAAGGCATGAGCCAGCCTCAAAATTTAGAGGGAAGGAATGACGACTTGGCAGGTGAAAACTACAACACCGGTGAGCTCCTCCTTGATCAAATACAGGAATGGGTGGCCGGCGACGAAGTAAATTCGGACCGGCGTGGTGACGACAGAAGGACAAATACAACAGTTAAAACAGGCCGTGGTCATAGCTGCCGCATCGGTCCCTTCCTCGTTCACTTCCACAAAGGATTGATGGTAGATCTTGGACACAAATAACCTTTCATCCGCCGGCTTCATCGACTCCAAGATCTCCCGGAAGTTGGCAGCAGTGTGGTCGAACGGCAGGCGCAATCACAGGGCCTACAGCAACCCCATGGCCCCCGTCTTGTCTGATATGGTGAAACATAGATGTCGTATTTATCTCTCGGTTAATATTGAATGAATGGATTACCAAGAAAATGTACGTTGCCTTTGAAAATTAGAGATGTATGGATTTATGATTCATCTGTGTTGAATGGTATCATAAACAGAATAATCATGGTAAGGTCTAGTTAACTATGTAATATTATTGAGTGCAGCTGAGTGTGACGACATAATTTTTTATTTTTCCATGCAGGGAATTCTTACAACCGCCACATAGTGTAAAATTGGTTGACTGGATATGCTGTGATCAAAGGTGAAATTGTGTAGTCTCCCAATTTTTTTTTCAAAATAGGAAAATCTCCTAAATTATCTTATGTGGCTCTCTTAGGTGGGGGGACATTTTTTATCCATCTAGCTCTCACAGGTTTGTCGTGACCAGATCGTTCCACCACAATTCTTGATGTCTCATATTCCCATGTGTTCTATGTTTGTTTTCTTACACTATGTTAGGTCAACTTATGCGACTATCACCATTATACGAAATAAACAAATCCTCCCAACCAGATCGGCATAGAGCGAGAAGACTAATCTGTTATATTGAAGATATACTTGTTTACATAAGAAGAGAACACAATAAGATTGATACAGCATAGGTAAGGAAACCATTAAAGTAGAGGTTTGTTGTGTACTGCTCTTGAGTACTGAATTTATAGTTATATTCAATTGTTTTAGTGAATCGAGAACAAGCAAGAGCGGAGGACCTGGGAGCCTAGCGGCGCTATCCACGTGTCCTGTTTGGGCTGGGAAGCGCGTACCGTTTTGTCCGGCTTGTACGTTCTTGTTTTGTCGCGTTCGTTTGTCTTCCTCGTCTTGTCTGCCGCGCCGCTGCCGCTATCCATGGTCAATGGCTCAATGCACTTCCTCACCGTTGGTTGTCCCACCGGTCATGGTCGATGAGAGCGGAGGAAAAGAGATCGCGAGAGGAAAAATAGGGCGCCAGCAAACCTAGCCTATCCCCTTCCTGTGCCGCCGCCGCCGCCGCCTCCCTCTCTCACGATTCCTCTCGCCTCTCCCCCTCTCGCAGCTTAGCCTATCCCCTTCCTGTGCCGCCGCCGCCTCCGTCTCTCACGATTCCTCTTGCCTCTCGTCCTCGCGCAGCCGCGATGCCATGGAGGCCTGAAACGCTAGGAGCCTGACGCCCTCGCAGCCGATGTGGACACTGGGATTCTCGACCCACGCCGTGGCACGACCTCGGAGCCGTCGCTATTTGGTGCTCCATGGAAGGATTTGGTTCAGGTGCGTTGGTTGTATTTGGGGATTGGTCTCGTATTCTCTTTCTCCTAATTTCTTGCTGCCTTCAGGTTCGTTGCGCCTCTTTTGATCAGTGCTCGCTGAATGTTGGTTTGTTCGTCCGTGATTCTTGAGGTAAGTTATGATTATTGCTTGGTTTGATTTGTTAGGGGTTGCATGTACCCGCGGTCGCCGCTCGCCGGTCGCCGCACGCGCCACCGTCCAAGACCTCCGCCGCCACCGCTGCGCCTTCTCCACCACCACGGTATCCTCTATGTCGTCGTCGCCACACCAACATCGACCAGGTCCACCCACGGGCGAGATGAGGAGGTCGCAAGCGGGCCATGGAGCGGATTAGGTCGTTGGAGGGCTGCTGGCGTTTGATGTTCCCGACCCTTGCATCCATCTCCCAGGTTAAGATCTATTTTCACGGCCAGGTTCTCGGCTCCTTCTCTCCCAGTTTACAAGTTTTGTCTTCCTTGATTCTCTTGTTCACATGGCAGGGGCGACTGCGGGTGAAAAGCATGTCCTCTCCGCGGCTGGGGATCGTCGGCCAGAGACACAGAGTGATGGCGGACGGCGTGACCCGGCAAACGGCTGTAGTGGGAGCAAGGTATTGGGGCTGGTGCACGTTTTTCCTCGCCGCCCTGCCGTCCTTGCACTCGCGCACTGAGGAATATTAGTCGAGCGCATCTAGGCGCCTTCTCGCCGCCACCTCCAGCGAGTCGTCTCCCTGCCGTCCTTGCGCTCGCGCCTCTGGCCTCAACAAGTCCTCGGCCCTGAACTTCACGAGATGAATTGAGGACCTACATGACCCCCCACGTCCTCTTCGTCGGCGAGACCGAGACCCCCTATGGCACGTCGGCCGTGTCTGAATCTCTCTGGTGCACACGTATGAGTCTGAGTGTTTCTGCCGTCTCTTTTTTCTACGGAGTATTAGTTTTTCTTTCCCACCCCCAGCGCCGGTTAACATCCGTTTCCACCGAGCTCTTAGATCTTCCTCTCCAGTTCATTTGCTAATTGCGTTAAGGTGAGGCATTAGATCTATTACTGTGCTGTTGTGTTATGAGAATGATGGTTCCAGTGGTATGTACCCAGCCTATGCTGTTATACTATGTCTATGCACTTAGCAACTTGTTTTCTTTGTTTGTTACTGCACTAATTTGCACACGTTGGTATTTCCTAATAATAATGACTTGGTTTTCGATAGACTTATAAACTTACTGGGAGAAAAAATGGGTTGTCATCTACTTATTTCTATGCATTCTAGATCATACTAGGAAAATCTTGCATCGCTCATTGTACACATGGAAGATTATTAGTTTAGAATTGATTAATGGAATAGTTGGTTATGTCAGGTGTGTAGTGAAACACCTCCATATTGTTTGAGTTGAGATTTCTACAGTGCAATTATATTTGCCAATTTATGTGCGCTGGCTTTCTCTGGCTTGCATTTATATCAGAGAAATCTGGCCAAGTTTACACATATTCATTCAGGAGCCACTTCTACATCGAGTTAAACCCTCTGGTTCCCATTCTATTTATGTTCGAGTAATGCTATTCTTTTTATCAGTTCACAACCATGTCTTCGGACCATGTATCTTGAGCAACACAGACTGGTTTTGTCATACTTTGTATGTTTTATTTATGTCATATACAAGAGCAAACTAGATTTAATTATTTGTTTCCTTCTTGCCAATTCTGTTCTTTGATATCTTTCCCAATTATGTTCGATTGTTTTGTGTTCTTGCTTCCGGTTCCTTCAAGATTTCTTCTTTATCCTTGTTCTTCATTTTTTGGGTCTTGTTCTATTCTGTTCTTCTTCATACAACTTTATGAGTGACTTGGACCAATGCAACACGAAATAGCTATGCTCGCTTCTTTCTGAAGCAAAAATAAATAAGTAAATAATGTGTCGGATTTCGCTTAGCAGCGCCGGGTGGTCAGCTTGAGACTCAAACTGTGTCTTAGCAGGACCAACTCTAAAGGGAAAAGGACATGTTAAGTAGCTACATGTGCCAGGTCAATTTAGTCGTTATTTTCCCATATGCTATTGTGCGGCTATTTTAGGAATGAACTCTGTGTGAGTACATGGTTGCCATGGTCTTAATCCTGTATTATTGATTTTGTTCTTAATATAGTTGAAAGAAGTGTTGCCTTTTCCTCAAAAGAAAAGTGTCCACTTGCTATTGCGTAGAGCAACTGCTCACTGTGTTGGTGCTCTAGGGTTTGGTTCTTGCATGGGCTTTATGCCCAATTACAGGAAGATCCATTGGCTAGAACCACGAAAAGAGTAAGGAAAGGTTATAGGGCATATAAAAAACACGAAGCGATCAACCGTTTCGTGTTGCTTATATGAAAAGGATATGCTGATAAACTGACACATAAACTCTATCTCCGTATATATAGGGCATATCAACAGACAGATAAACTCTATCTCCGTATATAAAGGTTTGTTTGCTTTTACTTTGGATCGCTGTACTTAATTTATTTTTCAGGGATATCATTTTTGCTTACACTAAAAATATGTTCTTCACCTTCACAATGTGTTTGTTATCGCATTAACTCGAGGTGTGTTATTATTGGTTGCACGAACATGAATTGGAAGCAAATCAGCTGGTAGCTGTTTCTATAAGAAATTAGTTTGTTTTGTATCCCACGTTATTATTCAGAGTATACCTAGCATCGTAACATATGATTTTTCACTTTCCTGTAAATGGTGAGGAATCATTTCATAGAAGTTTCTGTTAACATTACCAAACTCTAATGTTTCTTGTTATGGTGCATTTTTCTGATACATGGGTGCCTTTTATTCATTTGTTTTGAATAGGCTAATATTTTTCGGATGGTACAAGACAGTTTGGGCTTCTGATGGTCTAAGAGGTTAGATCCATTCCACCGTTTATTTTCTGTAAAAAACGGTGAGCAAAATCTTAAGCGCCGATGGTATTCTTAATATTACAGTTAAGGTCGGCACACCCTGACGGCTGTCTCTTTGTTGGTGGTCTCCTTTGTTGAGTTATGGTTGTAGCAGCTAGGAAGGAAGAAGATTGCAATCGTTGATGTTGAGGTCAGTGACTCCTGGAGGCCATGGCGGCTCAGCCACCCCACAAATCGTTGATCTTTGTGCCTCCGTTTCCTTGCGTCTTCGGCAACCAGAAAAATAGTTGAGAGAGGTATGGATACCTTTTGCAAGAGCTAGAGAATGCGCATGGAAATAGTCCAGTAGTTATTAGTGCTCTTGCTACTTACATGCATGATGGGAGCTTCTCTTGTACATCTATCATTCCTAATCAATAAATGTAAATCAATTGCATGTCACTGAAATTTAATGGGTTCTCTAATTCTAAATTTGTGTAATTAATGTTTGAGACATTAAAAAGAAAATTGCTAGGCCTCTGGCCGGTGTTTTTGAAAAGGATGAAATACAGGCGGAATCAATTTATATAGTTTTAGATGTGGTTATGTAGAATGTCCATATCATGATCGTCTACTTATTGCACTTTGCAAATTGAGATAAATATTCAACTGAACTGCATATCTAACTTCATGTCTTAATTAATTGGTATGTTTGTTACAATGAAAGTGCAGGTATAGGGTTTCCTGTCGTGACTATAGTCAGATTATTTACATTGTAATTTGTGAACCAATTCTAAATATTACGAGCTATACATAGATGTGCATAGTAGTTATGTTTGTATCATGGATTACTATTTGATTGTTTTTTAACAAGGGTTAAAATTCTGCGAGGGATTGTTTATTTATGACTGGCCAACCTCTTCTGAACAACTCACTTTTTGTCACGTACAGGTATGGAGTCTCATTTTGCCGCAAAGGAAAATGGATGGATTCTAAAGACAAATGCTAATTTCCTAAATAGGATAAATGGAGCTGGATATAATGGTGTTCCAGTTAGTGGATTAACTGATTTAGAATGCATACCAGCTATAAATCAGTTTGTGGGCTCTTTCTCAGTCAATATGCTCGTGTTACAACTGATTTTCCTTTCATTGTACATATCTCATTTTTTCACTCAAACATGAACATTGGCATGGAAGTAAATTGTTTCTGGTTCACACCAGAACAACCTTGTGGAAAAAATAGTTAACCAAATGTAGGAGAAAAATAAAGTACATGAGAACATGGTTCTTTTTTCTACGGTTTGAGATCATGGAGGTAATTATTTCTGGTTCATACTCTCTTGTGGGCAAAATTGTTCGCCAAATGTAAAATAATTTTTTTCTAGATGTCAATGGAAAATAGATTAAGGACATGGGAACATGGTTATGTTTTCTACAGTTTGAGATGTAAGCTGATTTTAGGGCGCTTCACTGTTCTTTATATTAAGGATAATTTGTTAACGAGGATAAAGGGAAGATTTGTATGGGAACAAATGGTTAGTTCAATTTCAGAACATACTATCTAACAAACTGAACATATATGCACATGTGGACTGGTCTCTTTCTATTTAATCTAAAACAAAAACATAAGCATGGCAAAAAAAAGATTAACATTATATAAATCGGAATAGTTATTGTTTATTTAAGCATCTCTTGATGAGATTAATTATCCCTTTGTTGATATCAATGGCATCTTTTTTACCAAATCACACTGATGGTGGCACAAGTTTGACAATTGGATCCAGTGACCAGTTTTAGCTGGTTTTGGCACGGTTAGTCCTTAGGGTTTTAATTTTGTTTCGAATGTTAGTAATACAGTTCTGCTCTTACCCGAACCATTTGCCTTGTCTATTAATCATGAGTCTGCAAACATTTTTCTACTCTGTTGATCAGACAGCCTCCTTGTAACAGTGCAATGGCACGACACATATTAGTTAAACCTGTTCCTGCTAGGAATAACGTTTGGCTGCAAAAATTAAAACTCTATTTTTTCCATGCAGGTTGGAACATGTGGAAGGCCCTTATTTCTGGAAGTTGCTCATCATGCTCAAGTTAATTTGAATCTATCTTTTTTACCTCTGTTTTCCACTACAGCTCATCTAATTTGCTACCAAACTGCAAATTGGGTGTTGTCATGGAAACCATTGATGCTACCACTACTTCAGTTTCAGCTGAAATCACAATTCAGAAATCGCATCCGAGTCTTTGGGTCCTTGTTGATATCAAGGTCTCATCGGCATTCGATGGAGCTGCTCGTGCAAAAACTGGAAGGAACACTCCTATGCTGGACAAGAATCCACTTCCACATGGTGAGCCGATTGCCGAATTCATGAGCAACAAGGAGTTTGGAGCCCAAATTAGGCTCATGTTACACTAGCAGGCAGGAGTACTTTTCTATTAAGATAGCTTCATTCATATGCTCTATTTTATTTTCTTCGACCGTTCAAAGTTATTCATTAGTTTGGACCTTTTACAATACATGCATTGAATTTTGAAGGACCGAATTTGCTCTGCCTGTGTGAACGAGATTTTCTTGAGATGATTTAGCGCAGGTTATGCCAGTTTGATGCTGTTGCCTGTCGAGAGAATTAAAAAAAGTTGTTTGCTGATTGATCAATTTGTGGACGTGTGTGTAATTCTGGGAGTTCTTTCTGTCTCGCATATAGTTTAATTACCAAAGTTGATGCATATCATTTTTTGCTTTCGTAACGCTTATTTGCATACTACATGTTTAAACTGAAAGTCTGAATGTTCAGTGAACATACCTAGCTGTTGTTCTGTCAGTCTTCATGCGCGTTGCCTGAATGTAGCTTTGAACTACCAAATTAGTTGAGTGTCTTTAAATCTAAGGTTTTTGGTAGCGCAGGAAGTGCGATTCTTTTATCTTCCCTTTTCCTTCTTGATGCTGAGACGTTAAGTGCAGGGAGCTACTTTCGTCACACCACGAAAGAGTTCACACATCAAATGTCAGGGAAACTTTGACTGAATAAGAAGACCACGGGGGATGCTGCCTGGAATCGAAGAAGCAGCGCTCTCCCTGAGCTTGCCCAAGCAGAAATGAATAAGAGGCGAGGCAGATGAAGATGACTGGAGATGTCAACCAAACCGGAGTATAGGCCACGATTAGGACGGGATTATGCCGCAGCGGACCGGCTAGGAGGCGCCCCAAGGGGCGCCCCAGCCTCTAGTGTACAATGAAGTGTGACATTAAGGAGATAATGGGAAGGTCC
>JAPCYS010001436.1:0-15794 GCA_028641055.1 Alopecurus myosuroides
GGCACTTTCCGCCTCGAACTACCCCTGCCCGTGCGGCTACAATGTTCCCGCCGGTTGGATGCTGAGCGCTGGAGGAGTGCCGGTCCCTCCTCTTCCTCAAGGTGTGGCGCGTCGGGCGGCCATCACGAACCACTACTATCACGAGCTCACGCCGGAGCAGCGGAGGAATCCCAGTTGGCATCCCGATAACCAGCATACTTGGGATGCCTTCTTCATCAATCGGCGTGAGAGGGCGCTCGCCAGGTATGAGGAGGACGGCCTGCCTCCTGGGAACTTTCACGAGGCCGGTCGTCGGCTATGGTGGTCCGGCCGGACTCTACAGAGTGTCATGGACTACATGAGGGCCGGCGATATCCCCGCCTGCGCTACCCTCAGGCCCAGTCCTGGAGTCGTCATCCTCCGAGGGAGTGCAGAGCACCGTCAGATGATAGTGACGATGACGGCGGCGACTACGACGACTACGAGTGGATGTACTATAGGCCTAGGCAGGAGTATGACTAACAACAGATATCAGATCATGCATATATGCTCTCCGTTTAGGTTTAGATCCACTCTAGCCATTATGTACTGCCTTTTTTATCTCTCTATATATATATATATATATATATATATATATATATATATATATATATATATATATATATATATTCAAGATGTGTGTGAATCTTTCTGATTGGATGGAACAAAACCATAACCATTTTGTCTCGGTTGGTAAAACATGCCGGGACTAAAGGGGTTTTATTTTTCTGAATTTTCTGATATATTATTTGTATTTTTAAGATTTTAAAAAGAATTAGTTTTATTTTTCTGAATTTTCTGATATATTATTTGTATTTTTAAGATTTTAAAAAGAATTAGTTTTATTTTTCTGAATTTTTTGATATATTATTTGCATTTTTATATTGGAAAAGAATTAGTTTTTTTTCTGAATTTTCTGATAAATTATTTGTATTTTTAAAATTTTAAAAAGAAGTAGTTATATTTTTCTGAATTTTCTGATATATTATTTGTATTTTTAAGATTGGAAAAAGAATTAGTTTTATTTTTCAGAATTTTCTGATATATTTTTTGTACTTTTAAGATTGGGAAAAGGAAAAGTATTCGAATAACCACCTTTAGTCGCGGTTCGTGTCACGAACCGGGACTAAAGTCTCGTTCTGCGCGGGAACGAAAACGCCGCGAAAAATTGCACCTTTAGTCCCGATTCGTGATACCAACCGGGACTAAAGGTCCGCGGAGGGTACCCCGGGGGACCTTTAGTCCCGGTTGGTGTCACGAACCGGGACTAAAGGCTGGCCCTATATATTCCCGCCCCTGAAATTTTTCTAAGGACCAACCGCATCGTCTTCTCCGCGCCGTACTGCTTGTCTTCTCCACGCCGTCGTCGCCGATTCCGCCCGCAGAGACACAGAGGACGCACCGCCGTCATCTCCGGTAGGTGCCCGCCGCCGCTGCGCCCGTCATCCCCGCTGCTCCTCATCCGTTCCCGTCGCTGCTCCTCGGCCGTGCCCTCCGTGACCGTCCTCCTGCCACCACGACATCCGCCCGCCGTGACCGTCCTCCCGCCGCTCCTCGTCGGCGCTGCTCGTCCCTGCCTCCTCCCCGTCGTCTCCGTTTCCTCCCCCGTGGCCGGAATCGACACGTTCGCCGGAGACCCGAGAGCCCCGCCGCGTTTACTTCATGGCGGCTCGCCGTCATCGACCTTCCGAGGGCGGCGCCGCCACGTAGAGGTAGATTTCGTCGAGACGGTTCCAAGGACACCAACCACGTGTCCTGTGGTGGCCGGAATCGCCACCGGCGACCGAATCTGCCACCGCCGGCCACCGTGTGACGCCAGGGGTGACGTCATGATGATGTCACCTGGCCACGTGTTGGCGAGATTTTTTTTGATGACGTCATCGTGACACGTGGGGCCCACTTTATATGGAATTACAGAACATAATTAATCTTCTAAATTAAATAACTTTTAATTTATAATTCCAAAAATTATGGAAAAATATGCAAAATGTTCAGAAAAATGTAAGCTATCTGTTTATATCATTTTCAATCATGTTTGACAAAGCTCAAGATGAGACCATATTTGAATTTTTATTAAATTCATTAAAATAATGAAAATAAGTTTTAATTCAATAAATTCAGAATATTAAGTGTAATATACCAAAATGACCAGGAAAGCAAATGCAACCTAGCTATGGGGTTCTCCAAGTCATTTGAGAAACTAATCTTGGACACACCTCTAAAGTATGGTTTTCCCCCTCCGGTGGTCATCGTTCTTCCACCCAAAACCCTAGCAATCTGTTTTCCCTCCTTCTACGACAATATTTGCTAAGTCTCCTATATACTTAATTAATTTTTACTACATGCATATCTGCAGGAGTGACATATGTCGGACAATAGAGACCTGACGGAACAGGAGGCTGAAGGTTATATATTAGAAATAATAGCCGGAGAACATGATGTAATCTCTTCTTATCTGAACCTTGATGATCAAGAACGTGAAGGAACGGACATTGTCGATGATCAAGGAGGTGAAGGAACGGACATTGTGGATGATCAAGGAGGTGAAGGAATGGACATTGATGACGGAGGTCAACCGTCGACAAACGACGATCTCCAATTGCAAAGAATAACCACCTCCGGCGAGGTATATATATATATATACATTGAGCCTCTCGTGATACAAACTTACTGAAATGTGAATACATATGCACTAACGCGCGCGACTCTCTTTCTTATTTTAGCCCTCGGCCGGATCGAGTACGACAACGTGTGGCAAATCCAAGGCGATGAAAGAAGGAGAAACATATACCATCGAATCAGTCGGTGAAACCGGCAAGCCCCTACAGCACACCACAAAGTTTATCAACCAATGCGGAGTCATTGTTAGAGACACCGTCCCGATCACCGTCCAGGAATGGAAGGAGCCAAAGAAAGCACGTCTTGGTTTCAGTTATGTCCACAAGAGAACGAAAAAGGAGATGTTCAGAAAGCTTATGGCACATTTCATTCTACCTCCGGAATACAATAAAAAAGATGAATTCGGTGACGAGGTTCCGGGTGGACGTCAGAGGAGGAGGCTAGTCAAAGAGTTCGCTCTTCAGAAGATGGCCGAAGCATTCCGGAACTTCAAGAAAAAATTGTTCCGTGAATATGTCAACAAGGGCAAGACTCCGATTTTCACTGGGCAACATGAGAAACTGGGAGCTAATTGGCCAGAATTTGTGACGCAGAAGAAATCGGAGCATTTCAAGGAAATGTCGAAAAAAAATAAGACTAATGCGGATAAGAAACAGTACCATCATGTTATGGGGCTAGGAGGATACCGCGTTTCGGCGCCTAAGTGGCAGGCGATGGAGGACGGCCTGAGGGCAAGAGGAATCCCTCTAGGTACAGAGGGATGGGACGAAAGAGCCAAAATGTGGTGGTACGGGCATGGGGGATCGCTAGACCCAGAGACAGGGGCGTGTGTTCATCGGCAAAAAACGTTTGCTCCCACAAAAGACCTTGTTGACGCAATGACCAGAGCTCAACAGGGCTGGATCACGTTCAACAGAGAGAGAGACCAACTGACCCATGCCCTCGGGAATCCTGAACACGGAGGACATATACGAGGCAAAGGCAGATTGCCGTGGAAAGTAGGGTTTTCCCAGGAGGGTGACCCGTACTGTTACAGAAGCCGTAAGAGAAATACGGACCGGGCTGCAGATCTTCTGTCGAAGCTTGCAACGGAAGTTAGTGAGTTGAAGCAGACCGTGGCGGGAATAGTTGAGAAAGAAACAGCGGCGGCTGCAGGGCCGCATGAAAAACATGCAGCGGATCTCGGAAGCCAGCATCAGCGGAGAAGCAGCGTGGCTTCCACGGAGGCCCCACCTGCAGGTGCTAATGCACCGATGATCGAGAGTCGTGCACCGGAGCCTCACTACCCCGTGGATGATGTAAAGGAGATGAAAGAATGTGATCTGCATTATCCCGTGGGGAACATTTCCATGAAGGTAGCTACCGGCAGTGCTTTACCCTGTACACCTGGAGCACTCCATCACAACAACCCCATTCCATATGGCTATGCTCGTGTCACGGTGGAAGACATAGTCCAAGCGTTTGAGGACCTGGAGATTGACATAGCTACACCCGAAGGAGAGAGAAGACTTGGAGATGTCAAGCGCCAGTTCATTCTATGGAAAAAGAAGTACATAGTGTTTCCAGGCGAGACGCCAAGGCTAACAAGTCCACCCCCTCCGATGGTGCAGGTGGTGGTGGTGGTGGTGGTGGTTCACCTATGCCTCCTTCAGGCCATTCGACGCCGTCCCCCGATCCACAATCTCCGGCGGGTAAGCAGCCGTCGCCCCCCATTCCTCCTCCGACGGTTAAGCAGCCGTCGCCCCCCATTCCTCCTCCGGAGGATAAGCAGCCGTCGCCCCCCATTCCTCCTCCGGAGGATAAGCAGTCGTCGCCCCCCATTCCTCCTCCGGAGGATAAGCAGCCGTCGCCCCCCATTCCTCCTCTGGCGAAGGAACAGAAGCAGGCGCACAACAAGGGAACCTGCTCTTGGACTATTAACCCGGAGCCTTATGTACCTAAGACCACACGGGTACCGGAGCCATCACTGAAGCCTATCCCCCCAAGGCCTTGGGAACTTAGTGATGCTGAAACCAAATTGGCCGTGAAGGCTGACCTTGAGAAATGGAAGGCCCATCAGAAGGCGCTAAAGGAGCCTAAGCCCAAGGAAGTATACCCTCCGATAGTAGACAAGTGGGCTACGGGTTTTTTGTCGACACCGTCCCAAGCCGAGAAGAATTTGCCTAAAGACTATGATAATGAACTTCGTACGCAAGCAAAAGCATTGGCGGAGGAGAAAGAAAAAATGAAAAAAAGCGGGAAACAAGTTGACCAGCTCGGGATGCAGAGAAAACAATCGATGCCCCCGCTCATAGTGAAAGCCGGTCCGGAACAGGACCCCGAGGTCATAAAAGCTTTGGCAACAGTTGGAATGACTGTAGAGAGTGCCATGAAAAATGCGTCCGACATGGGTTTGTCTCTTCGTGCCTCGTTAGGCCTGGACGATGCGCCAATGGGTGAGGTAGCATTATAATATGTGAAGAAAGGGCCTCTCGTCGAGCCTACGCAGGAAAAGAATCTACCACCACTAATGCAAAGTGTGCTACGTTGGTACAAACAATTCATATCATGGTCCGACAGAGACTATCTGTATGTGGATGTTACAGAGGAGCATCACACCAAAAAGTACTCTGTAGTAGTTGAGCTGAGTGAATTGTTCCAGGTGTTCAATCTGCGCGAGCTTGACAAATCTATCCTGAGTTGCTACGTTCTGTAAGTGATTTATTTCTACCTCATCTCGTTCTTCATTGCCTACACTATATATATATATATATATATATATATATATATATATATATATATATATATATATATTGTCCTAACTATATTGTTGCGTACGCTATTATGCAGATTGAAGATTTGGGAATGCAAAATAAGACTCATCCATGATGTTGGGTTCATTGACCCACAAATCATTAATGGAACTATGTTAGAACGTCACCCCAAAGACGTGGAGAGAGATTTGTACAATTTTCTTAGAAAGCATGAACTCAAAAGTCTTATTCTATTTCCTTACCATTTTGGGTGAGTGTTTCTCTCTTGTGCCCATTCTCTTTTGTTTACTTCATGCATGGTATGTCTAATCGATAAGTTATGCATGACTGTGCATGTAACGTGTCCGCAGGTTCCACTGGATTCTGCTAAAAACTGAACTTCACAGCTCCACAGTTTTTATCATTGACTCTCTGAATTCAGATATAAAGCTTTGGATCGACATGAGAAAAATGATGCAAAGGTAATTATTTTCAATCATTTGCGCTCTATATCGATCGGTCTCTTTTGTTCATTTTCTAATAAGTAGTAGCTAATAACTCCCTTGTTCATTTTATTTTATTTGCAATGTAGAGTTTGGAAACGGTTCTCACATGAACATGTCGGTGGATTCAAACATCAGCTAGAATTTAAAAATGTGGTTCGTGGTGTGGATAAGCAGCCAGCGGGGACCAGTCTATGTGGATACTATGTTTGTGAGAACATACGGAAAGAAATCTCTGAGAGGAAGAAGGAAGAGAGCACGCGAAAGAGTCTCAATAACTTGCGGAGGGCGCTTACTCCAGAAGCTCGCTTCCGACCAATTCAAGAGGAAATAGCAGGATTTTTCCTTAGGCATGTCATCGATTCCAAAGGAGAACACCATACGTCCACCGACGATGACTATTATAAGCATATCCAAGATTGAAACTTGTTCGAAGTTGTGTATGGTCATCCATCTTAATTGTGTATATGGAAACTTGTTCGAAGTTGTATATGGTCACCCGATATTGAATATATATTATATATTCCTATTGAATTCTCCTTGTTTGAAATTTCATATATGCATGTTTATAGTAGCGTAATATATATATATATATATGTGTATACTGAAACTTCATCAAAATTAAAATAAAACACAAAATAAAATATAAAAGAAATAAAACAAAACAAATTAAAAAGAAACCAGATTTAAGGGGCCTAAAACCCTAAACATGCGCAGGAGGTTTTCAGTCCCGGTTAGCCACAAGAACCGGGACTAAAGGTCCTCCGCCGCGACGGACTCCTGGCGCCCACGTGGACGGGCCTTTAGTCCCGGTTCGTAAGCGGCGCGACTATAGGGGGGGTCTTTAGTCGTGCATAGCTAGTCCCGGTTGCGCGGCCGGGACTACTGGCCCTGGCGAACCGGGACTATAGGCCTATTTTCTACCAGTGTTAGTATTGTATTTACCATTTACCTTGCCTTTTAAATGTTATAAACCTATTTCACAGGCTTAAACATGAAGATAAATATCACTTAGCTGCATTAGTTCTGAATTGTTGTCTCCTTTCTTCTTTGCAGTTGGGGGATCTTATTTTTCTAGGTTTTGTAAGAAAACAGTTGATATGGATCCATTCCAGGTTAGGATTGAAATATTCAAATTCATCGATATTTCAGTAATGACCTACTGTATTATCCGTATGTATAGCATGGTTAGTATCTTTAGTGTGCCGCCTTTCTCGAATGGATGGACGGTGCTCTCTGCTGGTGACGCTGATGTAATTCAGTTCCAATCCGTTCTACTTGACATATCCACTACTTGGTAAACTCACCCATTTGAGGAATGACCAATTACACGCTATGGCAGATTGACAGTAGAATGTTAAAGTTGTATAAAATAGGTTTAAGTGGACCCATACGTTGTCCAATTAGTGGAAGATAGACATATGGTTGTAGCGGTGATATCCTGTGATGTTGAGGTTCGGATGTTTCTCTCATATTAATTTTCACATGCTGAATAACGGTTAGGCATCACCTTCACGTTTTCTGTTCATAATAATATTCAGATTAAAAAGATTTTTCTTGCCGTTCCTTTTCACATGGGGTTTACCATGGCTATGGCATCAAATATTTGGACTGCTAGCAGAAATGATTTTATTTTCAGCGGGATTATTCCAAACCTGTGCAGATGCAGGAGGTATTTAAAGGAAGTAATGCTTTTGTTTTTCACGGAGCACGCAAAGTACTATAGTAAGGACCATGAAAGTTGAATTGACAACTTACATAGCACGCAATTATATTTGCAAAGGGCCAGCAGCCTACTGCTTTGCCTAAGAAAATGGTCGGTAATGTTGCGTAATGTATTTTTGGTTAATTTCAGGTTACAATCATCAACACAATATAAACTTGGGAGTAAATTCAGTGGAAACAGTTATACATAATGATGTTTTGGCATTGTTAAACAACGCGTGCATCTTCCTTACATACATTTAGATGAAAGCAATCATACATTTAGAGAATGTGATGTAGGCATTATCAAGCCTGGCCTGCAACTTCCGTGCATGCCTATATTATTCCACTTCGAACAATGCTGATTTCCACATGTATGCTTTAAGAGACTGTTGCTTTTACCCCCTTATTAAGTGGCGTTAATAGGGAATTTTAAGACATGGACTCAAAGTCTGATAACGAATTTTACGAGTGAAGAAGTATGGGTATATCAGAAACAGAAAATTCATTGGAGCAGACAAAATTTTACTAGACTAGAGCAAAGCTGGAGCACTGTTATATGGGACTATATACCAAGTGTGCCATATAAACTAAATTTGTTCCTTGGTTTATCATTATTGCTTTCTTGATCAATATAAACTAAATTTGTAAGTTTGGTTGATTGCGACTCTTCTGAGGGCACTTGTCGTGCGCGGTAGCGCCGCTGATGAGCATGTGCTGCTCGGCGCCTGCCGGATTGGGGCTTGGTGCGCTGCAGGCCCTGCCGACTGTGTGCCTCTATGTTGTGGGACCCAGTAGACATGCGTATAGCTGGCCAAACGGGCTGGCCTGAAGCATGACTTTTTTGGCAAGGCACGGGCACGACACGGCACGATTTAAATGGGCCGCAGCACGACATGAGCCTATTAGTGCCCGGGCCGCTTCTCAATATGAAGCACGTGAGCCGGCACGGCACGGCACGATTACCTTTTTTTTTATAGATTTTATAGCTATTTTTACCTATCTAGAGTTGTTTGATATGCTAACCAGCGTATTGCCTCCTTCAGTTAGTGCACGTATATTTGTTTGTTCAGTGTGCTCAAAGGGGCAGGATTTTATAGATTAGCCAACATATTATTTATTGTCCTTCTCTGTCTACTTTACTTATAGGGGTTTTGAAGATATCTAAGAATTTTGTATGCGTTGTACCCATGATTACCCTAGGCTAACTGTTTTTATACTCCTGTTTTGTCGCTACGGGGTCTTGCCTTTTCAGTTAGTGAATGATTCGTATCTGTTTAGCGTACCCGACGGGGCAGACTTTTATAGGCTAGCCAGGGTATTATCTTTTGGTCTTCTTTGTTTAATTTTCGCATTAGGGTTTGTAAATGGTTAACAAAATTTTATATGTTCTCTATCTGTTTACTTATTGTGCTTGTGATTATCTCAGGCTAACAATTTCTTTGCTACTGTTTGTGTAGCAACTATTTGCAGGCTGATGGGACTGCTCAGCCGGTTGAGCTTGTCTTAGGGAGGGCCATTTTTGGTCAGATTTGGTCGAGGTCGTCACAGTGCTGGATCTTGCCGGGATGAGTCCACATGTTGCCAATCTACGTAGATTGTTTTCTTACTTGATTTATACCCCATGATATGTATACTGACTGTATTTTCTAGGGCAAGAAGTTTAGGAACAAAGTTACGATCTAGGGCCTGCAGCCTAACCAGGGGTCCAGGGTTGGTGGTTTCTGCCATGTGGCAATTGCAGTTGGAGAGCAGTAGAGGAAGGGTCTGGGTACATGTGCACTAAGTTTGCGTGATGTGTGATGAGATGATATTTCTTCCTTTTTTCTATAGGCCTTCTTGGGGCATTGGCTTGCTTTGTTGTCTCTCTTAAGCCCGAAGTTTTGTTTGTTTCTTTCGCAGGTTTTCCACATAGAGGGTGTTTGTTCGATCTCCCCGCCATCTAGCTAGGCATCATGGTTGTCATTGTTTTTTCGCTTTTCGTATTTCTTTGCATTACCACTTTTCATGCTCCCGACCTAAGAACTCCCAAGGGAGAGATCAGTTTAGACTGGTAGGTAGTTTGTTCCTCTTTTTTAGTCTAACTCAATAAGATTTAACTATCATAGTGCGATATAATTTAGGATTGCCAATTGTTTCATCTTGATGGATAACTCGGTATTTTCAGTTTGGCTTGCCAGGTTGGTCATATTGGACAGAGGTTTTGGTGTATACAAACATGTAGTTTTGTGTTATATCACTGCCATTTTAGCATAACTGTAGCTGATTGATCGCCGTTGACAAAGTGAGCTGATGTGTTGATGTTTCTCTGAACCTGAATCTATGGTGCAGTCTTTAGTATCCTATACTTAGTTGGCATTGCCAGTTGCACTGCATCTTAGCTGGCAGTGAATAAGTTCAGGCAACTCATAATGCTACCTTTCTTCCTTATAAGCCATGTGAGAAATTTTCCATTTTTGTGTCTCTACATGAAGGAGGCAAAACATCCACTAGAACTTCCCTATCAGGCCAACATTCTTTAATCTTTTCATTTGCACAGACATGTGGCATTAGAGCATGAGTGGACAATAACTTACATAATTGGAAGGTCAGGGATATTGGGAAGGAGAGGAGCAGGTGAAAGACGAAAGGTTACTTGAAGGCCAAGAACTTTAGTGCTGCGCTCTGACATAACTGTAGAGAAATGTTTTAAATTTGTTAAATCAACATTCGTATCTTATTTGCCATTTTCGGTCTAGCTGACACTCTATATGTCATCACTTATGTACCTCACTTAATTTATTTATTTCTAACAGAAATCGGAGGCAAGCTGCTTCTTCCGTTAATATATAAGTTGTCTTCTATTAAATTTATGGGCAACACAAAAGCAAAAAAGAAAAACCTAAATATATTGTGCGACTGAAAGCACCCGCAAGCTCAACAGACTTATATCACACAATGCCCAAACAAGCTGCGGGCGGCGCGGCGAAGCGCGCTTACCCGTCTAGTTTCTATTAACATGTATTGATTCACTACTTTTATGAACATTATAAGTTACTTGTAGAGAAGCACACAATTCTAGCAGAGCAGTTCTGGCCTAAACACAATGAAGTTCATGCGAAATCAGAGAGAAGTTCATGCCCATATCGATAGCAGTTTTAGCCTATACACAATGCAGTTTGAGTACATAAAGTGATCAGTTCAAGACCATACATAGAGAAATTTGAAACTCATAAACGGTGCAGTTCGGGTTCCAACAGAAAATAGTTCGAACCCTTACATAGAGAAGTTCAAAGTCCGTAAATCATGGGGTTACGAATAAAAGTAGTTCAATATCCCATACACACAATAGTTCAGTCCTGTACGGAGAGAAGTTCATAATTCTATCAGAGAGCAGTTCAGGTCTTAACACAATGGAGTCCAAGTCAAATCAGGGCGCAGTTCGTGCCCATATCTATAGCAGTTAATTCGTATACACAATGGAGCTCAAGTACATAAAGGAAGAAGTTCAAGATCATACATAGAGAATTTCGAAACACATAAAGTAGGAAGTTCAATATCCCATACACACAGCAAATTCAACCTTGTACAGAGATAAGTTCACAATTCTACCAGAGAGTAGTTCAGGCCTTACTACAATGCAGCTCAAGTGAAATAGAGATAAGTTTGTGCCAATATAATTAGAAGTTCGGTCCTATACACAATGGAGTTCAAGACCATACATAGAGAAGTTCGAAACCATAAGTAGTGTAGTTTGGGTATCAAGAGAAAGCTATTCGAACCGTTATATAGAGAAGTTAGAAACCCTTAAACTAGAAAGTGCAATATCCCATACACACATCAGTTCATCCCTGTACGAAGATAAGTTCACAATTCTACCAGTGAGCATTTCAAGCCATAATATAATGCAATTCACATTCTACCAGAGAGCAGTTCAGACCTAAACCCAATGCACTTCAAGTCAAATCAGAGAAAAATTTAGGACCATACTGATAGCAGTTCAGCCATACACACAATGCATTTCAAGTGCCAAAAGAAAGTAGTTCAAACACATACAGTAAGAAGTTTCATGCACATACACAAGGCAGTTCAACCTAGAAGTTCATATGTATGTCGAGAGAAGTTCAGTACACCATTTTTTCGTAAATAGATAGTCATTGACACTCCTTTTCAAAGCAAAATAGGTTTGACTCGTAAGGCAAGAAATATCACTCGAATTTGGAGGTAGGATGGGTGGCCAAATATATTTTTGGAAATGCAAAATAGGTTTGACCGAACTTTGACCTCGAACATTACCCATTTAGAAATCGATTTTTTAGTTTTGGTTATCGGTAAAACCGGTAGATTTAATAGATGTGTCTTTTCAGTGGTCATTGACCTAAAATGAATAATGTATGAGAAATTTATCGTTGTTTTAGTAAATATTAATAATCAAAACTCCGCCGGTAGTACACAGACATATACCGAGAAGTTCACTCGTGTGTCGAGGGAAGTACATATAATCCGTTTTTTAGGTGGTACACGTAGAAAAATAAGGACATTAAAATCATCATCTGAAGTGCAGAATCCCTTCGTAAGTACAAACTCATCAACCGAGAAGTTCACATTTGTATCGAGAGAAGTTCACTATTCTATTTTTTCATAAATAGATAGTCTCTGACTTTCTCTTTTCAACGCAACTGGTAGATTTATTAGATGTGTCTTTTCAAACCAAATGTTTTGAGTGGTCATTGACCTAAAATAGACAACGTATGAGAAATTTAGCGTTGTTTAAAAAAATACTAGTAATGAAAACTCAGACGTTCACTCGTGTGTCGAGGCAAGTCCAAATAATGTCTTTTTGAAGTGGTACATGATGTCTACGCACGCTTCTATTCTTGTAGACAGTGTTGGGCCTCCAAGTGCAGAGGTTTATAGAACAGCAACAGGTTTCCTTTAAGCGGATCACCCAAGGTTTATCGAACTCAGTGAGCTAGAGGTCAAAGATATCCCTCTCAAACAACCCTGCAATTAAGATAGAAGAAGTCTCTTGTGTCCCCAACACACCCAATATACTTGTCAGGTATATAGGTGCACTAGTTCGGCGAAGAGATAGTGAAATGCGAGTAATATGGATGGTTCTAAGTAATAATAGCAATCTGAAATAAATATGGCAACAAGTAAAAATGTAACAGAACAGGCAGAAAACGGTGTTTCAATGCTTGGAAACAAGGCCTAGGGATGCTACTTTCACTACTGGACACTCTCAACAATGATCACATAATTGAATAACTAAATATGTTCTCTTCACTATGCTACTCTTAACCCTCTCCGGTTGGATAACGAACACTAATCATTGCATAGGGCTCCAAAAAGCATTCCTTAAAGTAAGCATTCTCATGTCTAGTTAACCCCATGCTGTCACTATGAGTGCCCTAGAAGGTACTAGACAAACACCACAATTCATGGAGGAGACACACACGATGTGCACACTGTCACCTTCACACCGCGGGTTGATGCTACGTGTTGGGAACCCCAAGAGGAGGGTGTGATGAGTAGCGGTAGGAATTTACCTCAGTTAAGAACCAAGGTTATCAATCCAGTAGGAGGAAGAGGATCTTTGGAAGGTTGATGCCACTGACGGTTGTGCTGGCGCTTCACCAGTGTCAGCAACAACGCGGAACATGCACACAACACAACCAAAATACTTTGTCCCAACGGTACAGTGAGGTTGTCAATCTCACCGGTCTTGCTGAAAACAAAAATTAGACGTATAGTGTGGAAAATAATGTATGCTTGCAGTAAGTAAAGAAAACAGGAAATTATAGTGATTTGTTTAACAGTGTAAGAAAATGGATCGGGGTTCATAGGTTCACTAGTGGTGTCTCTCCATAAAAGATAGCATGCTGGGTGAACAAATTACAGCTGGGCAATTGACAAATAAAGGTTGCACCGTAGTGCATATTCATGACATGATGACTACTATGATATTTAGTGCGGGCATTACAACAATATACATAGACCGTAATCTAACTACATCTATGACTAATAATCCAGCCTCGGGTTAACATCCGACCCCCCTTAGGTATTAAGTTGCAAGCAACAAATAACTGCATTAAACAAAGTGTATAATGTAAGCAATAATTGTACACGCGGGCACTCACACCGCTTTTTTTCTCCCTAGTGGCAACAACACATCCTCCCCCGTCACGTTTCTGTCACTCGAGCACAGGCGAAAAGGAGGCATGAAACCACTATCGAGCATAAATACTTTCTCTTGGAGTCACAAGAAACTACTTGGCTAGAGCATCCACTAGCAATGGAAAGCATGCAAGATCACAAATAGCATATGCAATAAAGACTATAATCAACTTGGCATAAGTTCAATATTTACCGGATCCCAGCAAAGACAACACATAGAATTACATAAGATCAATCTCGATCATGTTAGGCAGCTCACGAGATCTAAACATGGAGGCATATGAGGAGGAGACAACCATCTAGCTACTGCTATGGACCCATAGTCCAAGAATGAACTACTCACGCATCACTCCGGAGGCAGGCATGGTGATGTAGAGGCCTCCGGTGATGATTTCCTCTCCGGCAGGGTGCCGGAGTCAGCTTCAGAACCCCCCAATCTAGGATTGATGATGACGGCGGCTGCGGAACTTTTTGGGGATATTTGATCAGGTGCTTAGGGTTTTTGCATCCGCGGGGGGGGGGGGGAAGGGGATAAATAGGCGAAATGGCAGAGGCGGTGGAGCCCGGGGGCCCCACACCACCAGGTAGCGCGGCCAATGGGGGCGCCACCCCACAGTGTGCCCCCTGGTGCCCCTCTTTGACTCCTCTTTGGTCTTCTGGATGCTTCCGGAGAATAGAGGCACTTCGGGCTTTGTGGGGTCCAATTCCGAGAATATTTCCAGATAAACTTTTCTGAAATAAAAAATAGCAGAAAATAGGGAACTGACACTTGACATCTTGTTAATAGGTTAGTCCAGGAAAACATGTAAAAATGCTATAAAGAAGGGATAAAACAAGTAGCAATTGATATAATATTATCATGGAGCATCAGAAATTATAGATACATTGGAGGCGTATCACGGGATGGGGTGACTCCAAAGTTCATATTAATAAAACACTTGAGTAGCACAAGATGAAGAGTAACATCTACTTATTCAACTAGATTACAAAGCTCACGATCAAATATAGAGCACACCACGGGAGAGAGAGATGAATAACATATCTACCGATAGAGCCCTCAACTTCGGGGGAGAACTACTCCCTCCTCATCATAGGAGACAGCAACGGCGATGGAGATGGCGGTGGAGTCGATGGAGATGGTTCCGGGAGGCACTTCCCCGTCCCGGCAGGATGCCAGAATAGAGTTCTGTCTCCTGAAACTTGTCGCTGGCGGCGGCGGAGCTACAGATATATTTTGTGGAAAAGGTCGATTCTTTTAGGGTTTTCCCTCGGGGGAGTATATATAGGCAAAAGGACGATGCCCGGGGGTGGCCAGGGGGCCCACACCACCAGATGGCGCCACCAGGAGGGACCCGCGCCACTCCATGGTGTCGCCACCCTGTGGCCCCCCTCCGGGGCTCTTCGGGACTTCTGGATGCTTCCGGCACTTCTAAGACTTCTGGCTTTTGAATCGTTCAATTCCGAGAATATTTCCAGAACAACTTTTCTATGGCATCTTGTCAATAGGCTAGTCCCGGGAAATCGATAAAAATGATATAAAGTGTAAGGAAAACATGTGGGAAACAATATAAAAACAACATGGAACATCAGAAATTAAGGATACGTTTATGACGTATCGGTACACACATAAAAAAATAAAGACCTTAAATCACCAGTTAAAGTGCAGAATCCCATCGGCAGTACAAATTCATCAACCGAGAAGTTCACTCGTATGTCGAGAAAAGTTCGGTACTCTATTTTTTCGTAGATAGATAGTTCTCGACTCTCTTTTCAACGCAACAAAAATCACTTAATTTGGAGGTCAGAAGGATGGCCAACTTATTTGTTCAACATACAAAAGAGGGTTGAACGAACTTTGACCGGGAAAATAATCCACTTAGAAATGGAATTTTGAATTTTTCGTTACCGGTGTAACCGGTAGATTGAATAGATATGTCTTTTCACCCCGAACGATTTGAGCGATCATTGAGCTAAAACGGATAATGTATGATAAAGTTATCGCTGTTTTAATAAACGCAAATCACAAAAACTCCGTCCGGCAGTACATAGACGCATACCG
>JAPCYS010002614.1:0-15770 GCA_028641055.1 Alopecurus myosuroides
CGGGCGGCGGTGCTCCCCAAGGCATGTGGCGGTGCTCCCCAAGGCGGACGACGGAGCTCCCAAGGCCAGTGGCGGTGCTCCCACTGGCGGACGGCGGCGCGTTCTGCCGGTGGTGCTGCCATAGGCAGGGGACGGCGGGGACCGACGTGCGAGCGTACCTTTTCCCTTCGCGCGAACGAAGACGACGCGGAGTTTTTTTTTTTTTTTGCGGGAGGCGGGGGGAGCGCACATGGTCTCGTTGACTGGGTGCGGAGGCCACGTGTCGTGCGCTCCACCCGGGGGATCGAGGGGAATTATCCCCCGGGGGACGCTCAACATCACCCTAAAACATATTACTTTCAGGGTATGAATATTATGGTTGGTTCTCACCATCGACTCAGAACCAGTAAAACTGCTACTCTATGTAAATGGAATCGTGCACGGCACGGCGGTCAACAGGGCTAAAGTCTTCCGCAGAAGCATCTATCAATCAAACTTATTAAGGCTCGACGACTTCAGGTTTGCAATGCATGTCAGATAACCACCACTACTCTGCCAGTAATGTCTACGTACATGTGCCGCAGCCTCCCTCACAGCACGACGAGCGCCGCCGCCCGCGGCCTGGTCACAGCAACGGCCGGAGGGACGCCATTGCCATGCTAGCCTTGCTGCAGCCGTGGCATTAGGCCAAGTCGGCCCTGGAACCGCCCGCCGCCGCCGGTTCCAGCCATGGCGCCGCCGCAACCCCCTCCGATCTCCGCCGCGTGACGTCCTTGCCCCACACTGCTCCGTGGACAGGCGGCGGCGCCGTGCCTACCGATCCCTCCCCTCTTCGCGCGAATACGTGATGGTGATATCCGCTCTCTCCTCCCCCCGCCTTGGCGGTAGGGTGCCGCCACCGCACCGTCATCGGCGACAGCAGCGTCCTGGGATCTCTAGGTTGGCTGGGGGCGGCTGACCTAGGGTTTGGTTGACATCTGGAGCCCCCCGCGCGAGGGACCTGGGAGGAGTTTTCGTTTTCACCACGGGAGGGACCCGTGTTATGTCGCGCCTAAAAGTAGTACTCCCTCCATCTAGTTTTATAAGGCACACTTCATGCCATTAAAATGACAAAAAGTGTACCTTATAAAAATGAACAGAAGGAGTAGCAAAAATAATATCGAATTAATGTTATTTTTGTTCTTGAGTTGATATTTCAAAAAATTCATCCATATCTAGATGTCCACCATGTTGTCCATCATGTCATAAAACATATTACTTTCAGGGTACAAATATTATGGTTGGTTCTCACCATCGACTCGGAACCAGTAAAACTGGTACTCTATGTAAATGGAATCGTGCACGGCACGGCGGTCAAGAGGGCTAAAGTCTTCCGCAGAAGCATCTATCAATCAAACTTATTAAGGCTCGATGACTTCAGGTTTGCAATGCGTGTCAGATAACCACCACTACTCTGCCAGTGATGTCTACGTACATGTGCCGCTACACCACACAAAAGCGTGACTTCTTCGCTGCCGTGATCACCGGTCTGCGGTTCATGGCCTCCACAGATCAGTCCACATATGTCGACGAGTTATTTACATACCCCACCCCTAACCTCACTTCCGCCCAAAAATCTACCATGGAAGGATACACTCAAAGAAGAAGAATGTCTGACATGGAAGCACGCGGCAGTATGTTATTTTTGAGGCCTCCAAGAAGAAAAATAGAAGAGTCAAGGATGCTCTTGATAACCTTTCTTGGACCAGGAACATCTCCGTGCTAAACTTCACGACTGAACACATCTCCCAGTTCGTCACCCTCTAGGGGTTGCTCTAGGACATCACGCTTGATTCTACCATCGACGATACTATTGTTTGGACTCTCTCACCTAGCGGGAGTTACTCCGCCGCCTCGGCCTACAAGGCTCAGTTTCTTGGATCCACTCCGTGCTCCTTCGTGAGGGTCGTCTGGAAACCTTGGGCTTCTCCCAAATGTCGCTTCTTCGCCTGGCTTGCCATACAAAACAGACTTTGGACATCTGATCGCCTCGCCACTCGTGGTTGGCCTCATACCCCCCTTTGTCAGCTCTGTTTGTGCCACCAGAAGACGACACGCCATATCCTCTTCGAATGCCGCTACTCTAAGCGCGTTTGGCGCGCGGCTGCCTCTTGGCTTTCCTGCCACTCCCTCATGCAAGACCTTGGCTCGGGACGCCCGTCTGTCCTCCAATACTGGCACTCCATTGCGAAATCGCCAACGGACTGCCCCAAAGGCCTTTTTTTGGCGATCACGTTGATCACTTGGGAAATTTGGAAGGAAAGGAATGCTAGGGTCTTCAACAACGTGGCCACTCTGCCCATGGTGCTTCTGCAAAAAATAAAAGACGAGAGCAAGAACTAGATCTTAGCCGGCGCTAAGCACCTAGCGGAGATTATTCTCTGAGTTCCACCTTCGTGTTGCTTGTTGCCCTTTTTGTTTTTATGTTGGCCTAGGCCTCTCTTGTTTTTGTTTGCTCCTTCTATATCAATATAAAGGCAAAGCTTTTGCCCCGCTTCAAAAAAAAAAAAACTCTGCTGTCGCACGCACACCACCCCATCCCTAACAGACTATTCCAGAAGGATCGCACTGACTATCTCTTCTATAAAACTTGGTATGCGATTGCATATCCTCGAAAAAAACCCGGGCTTTCCAAGCCGCACCTAGCTGTGATTGCCGTCACCACCACCGTGTCCACCATGTATCACTCGCCTGCGGTGTTCGTCCTTCTCCTTATAGCAGCAGCAGCGACATTGAGCAACTTCTTCCAGGATGCCAACGCAGGGCAGCTCATACCGGCAGCCGCGGCCGGGGCGAGCTGCATAGGGCGCGAAAGGCATGCCTTGCTGGCTTTCAAGCAAGGCATCAGCAACGACCTCAACGACCACCTTGGGTCATGGCAACAAGAGCATCAAGATTGCTGCCAATGGAAAGGCGTCACCTGCAGCAACAAAAGCGGCCATGTCATCCAGCTTGACCTTGGCGTGTCATATTTGGAAGGGTAGATAAGTCCTTCTTTGCTTTCGCTAGAGCATCTTGAATACCTCAATCTCAGCCGTACACCACTTACCGGGCCTAATGGTCGTTTTCCCGAGTTCTTGAGTTCGTTCGGTAACTTGAGATATCTCGATCTCTCCTACATGAATTTCAATGGTACAGTGCTGCCTCCGCAACTTGGGAACCTTTCCAAGCTGCAATATCTCGACCTGTCCTACTCCAGGATGCACTCAACGGACATCTCATGGATAACCCGTCTACCTCAGCTAGTGCATCTTGATATGAGTGAAACTAATCTCAGCTCAATTTCTGATGATTGGCCTCTTGTGCTGAACATGCTTCCATCATTGGAGCACCTCGGTCTCTCGGACTGCTCACTTTCAACTGCAAATAGATCCCTCGTACACTTAAACCTCACAAATCTTCAACACCTAAATCTCTCATTGAATTACTTTGGCCATTCAATTGCATCTGCTTGGTTTTGGAACATAACAAGGATCACATACCTTGACCTCTCTCAAACCTCTATGCACGGTGCCTTTCCTAATGCACTAGGCAATATGACATCCCTCATATCGCTTCGATTTAGCCATGTTTCCGATTATCGTTCGTTTGGTCGTGCTACCACCATGGAAGTAGACTTGAGAAATCTATGTGATTTGGAAAACCTGTCACTTGACGAGAGTCTCTCCATTGGAAACATCACCGAGTTCCTAGATAATTTACCACGGTGCTCATCCAATAGACTGCGATACTTGAGAATGCAGAATAACAACATGGTTGGAAGTATGCCAATCAACATTCGGCAGTTAACCAACTTATATTATGTCGACCTTTCTGGCAATAAAATTAGTGGAGCTATACCCATCGGCATCGGCAATTTCACTAATTTATTGCACCTTGTTCTATGTAACAACCTTCTCAGTGGCCATGTCCCATCCACAATCGGTATGCTCATTCATTTGATTAAACTTGACCTGAGCAACAACAACCTTGACGGCGAGATCACAAAAGAGCACCTGGTTAATCTAAAGAACTTACAATACATGGACTTATCGATTAATAATTTCTCAGGCCCTCTGCCACTTGATTTTGGAGCTGAAGGATTAGTCGATTTGACTATGTCGTTAAATTACTTCAGTGGTCATATTCCTCCATCTATTTGTCTTTTGAAGAACTTATTTGCCCTCGATTTAGCAAACAACTTTTTAGAGGGAGAACTTCCTCAATGCTCTGAAGGGAAGAGCTTGGTTTTCCTCTTCTTAAATAACAACAATTTTTCCGGCGAGTTCCCGTCAACACTTCGAAATTACTCAAGTTTGGCTTTCATGGACCTTTCAAGGAATAATTTTGGTGGAACATTGCCTTTGTGGATTGGAGACTTGACATATTTGATCTCTCTACGACTAAGCCAGAACTTGTTTCATGGAGAAATTCCGGCAATGATTACAAATCTTAAAAGCCTTCGTGACTTGAGTTTAGCCGGAAAAGTTTATCCGGTGTCATACCATGGACCTTGTCCTATTTAACAGGACTGTGTTCAGATAATCAAGATCAACACCGAGAGAAAATTATATTCTTGCCTGATGTGTCTAGTTTGTATGCTCGCACGGAAGGAAATTTTACCGAAGTTCTGGATATTGTGTTGAAGAGGCTAGCACACAAGCATCAGTTTTTTAATAATATTGACCTGTCACTCAACAAATTAGTTGGTGAAATTCCTGACGGTGTAACTTCTCTTAATGCACGGATGAATTTAAACTTCTCATGGAACCAGTTGAGTGGAAATATTCCTTCAGATATTGGGGATATGGAATCAATTGCATCAATCGACCTCTCACGGAATAATCTTTCTGGTGAAATCCCGTCAAACTTGTCAGATTTGAAATATTTAAGCTATTTGGACTTGTCATATAACAATCTTAGAGGAAGAATACCATCTGGAATTCAACTCGACGCAATATACATAGAGAGCCCGTCCTTATACACTGGAAACATCAGTTTGTGTGGCCCTCCTCTTGAATGGAAATGCTCAGAAGACAATACAGCGGAACACGTGAATCAACAAAGGATAGAGAAGATTTCGGAGCCATTGTTATTCCTCTACTTTGGACTTGGATCTGGGTTTGTGGTGGGTCTTTGGATCGTGTTATGCATTCTGCTATTCAAGAAATCTTGGAGAATTTCCTATTTCCGCCTTTTTGACAAGTTGTATGACAATACATATGTGTTTGTGGTCGTCACCTGGGGCAGGATAAAGAGCAAGGCAACAAGCTCCGCCTAAATGCAACACACAGATGTCAAACCTGGGGTTTGAACTCTGGTGGGCTGGGGGTACAACCACCGAGCAAGGCAACAAGCTGAGTAGCATGTTGAATAGAATAATATCAACGTAATGATGGTGTCACCCTACTACCGGGTTGTATGAACAATATATATACTCACTCCAATCCTAATTAAGTGTCGGAGCTTGTACTACAAATTTATACTCAGTTAGGCCAATTGTCACGTCACATTTTGTGGACCGGAGGGAGTAGCACATCCGGTTGTGTGTTATTGTTTCTTTTTCTCCCATATACATATCGTATGAACTTTGTGTTATTGGCGGATGGGGACGCCAAAGCATAATTGATAGCAGATCCATCCACTAGCAGCAGAGAGCCTCCCTGCCCACCCAGCAAGCTCAATCAGATTGAGAAACTCACGCACGCGTCGCTCCCGGGGGCGGCATGGGAGAAACCCTAGCCGCCGCCGCCCCGACACCTCCTGCTTCCCTTCCACCCGCCGCCGGAGGAAGCCACCGGGGGCACAACCCTCCGCGTGGTGGACGGCGGCCAGCGGGTTCTCGCCTCCTCAGCACAAACGCGGCGGGAGGCCTTCGGCCAGATGCGTTAGTCGGCACTAGACGGCTGGCGCGGACGGCGGAGCACGGACGCCGTGGCGGCGGCCCTGCTTCTTCTAGCGGTGGCTAGTTGCTAGGTCTGCGTGGGCAGTCGGCGGTGGCCGGGCGGCGGTGCCGACGGCGTGGCAGTTGACTCCTCAGACCAACGGGTTTGTTGAGCAGTCGGGTTCCGGCGTGCGGAGGGTCTGGTAGTGGTTGGCTCGTCATCGAAGATGAGCGGCCGAGCGCGGCTAACCAGGTGGCGGCGCGCGAGGGATTCAGATCCTTGTGTCCGGATCGTCAGATCGCGGCAGCGGCCGTAGTTGTATGGGCGACGACAACGGCTGCCACGGCGGGGGGGGGGAGGGGGGTGCTCACTATAGCGCCCGGAATTGGGGCGGCGGCCCCTCTTCTTCGACGGTGGCGGCTTCCGAGGTCGTGTGGGCGACTCGGAGGTTGGATCTCGAGATGGTGACGGCCTTTCGAGGCTGGCGGCCGTATGTGACGTCTCCGCCATCAGCAGACTGGGTTCGATGCGGCTTCGCAGATGACACATGCGTCTATTTTGGAGATGTCAAGCAATATTTGTCGCCAGCTGGTGAAGCCTCCGGCGGATGTTACGCACGACGCCTCATGCGGATGCGTCAAGGCATGCCTGCCACCGGCAGGTGTTGCACGACGGATGTGGTGGAGGTGTTATGTTTTGTCTGTTGATGCTAAATCGAAGGTGGTGCGACAGTGGCGAGAAGCAGACGGTATGTGACGTATGTCTTTCGTTGTCTTCTCCATAGGTATCCGGTTATCATGGCGTCGGTAGCTGGATAAAGGGAGGATGGTACAGATGGGCTAGAGGACAACTTTATGCACTACGGTGGAAACACAAGATCTCTGATCAGACTATGTCGACTCGTGTATGTGTCGTATTCTTCCTGAAGGTGGTGGACTCAACCTTGAGGGATGAGAATCTGGAGTTTAACCTTGTGTTGACTTATCACCATCGGCACACGTGCGTTGTTTCCTTCTTGAAGGCGTAGCCTAGGAGTTGTGTATTTGTTTTCTTTACTCTTGTATCATAGGGATGTTGGGAATATGCCCTAGAGTCAATCATGTATGATGTAATTCCCACTGTATTCATAAAGTTATTAAGTTGTCCTTGTTTTGAACATCTGATATATATCATTGAATATGTGATTCGATTGTGGAACTATGTATTCATGTTGTTCATACTAAATTGTCCTTAGTCATTAAGGTTGTGCTGGACACACACCCTAGACTAATGTAAGAGTTGGCTGATGACTCTGTTCCACTTGTCATGGGCATGGTGATGCCATTCCAACGCTCACGGACTTGGCTAAAGAGTTTAGCAAGTCGGACTGACCCACATTGAGATGCAACGATCAAGTCTTCATTTGCATGTCTCAATCAATGTAATCCTTAGACCTGAGGTTGTCGCACAATCCGAGTTGTGGATCACCGACTTAGGTTCTGTCAAACGTAGTTCTGTGACAAGGCAACTATAAAAGCAGAGTTCGGGCCGAATGAGAAGCAAGCTGCGTGATGTGGATAATCAAAATGGGATTTTGCCCCTCCGAATGGAGTGATATTCTCTGGGCCCTCTCGAGTGATATGATTCAGGAAGCATGGCCATGCGCGACTCAGTTAAGTGTTAACTGTGTCGGTTGACTAAGAGTTAGTCAGATGAATCACATGCCACAGATCGAGAAGAGAGTTGAGCTATTTAAGGGATGACGATAAATCGCCTATAGCTCGACAAGGTATATCGTAAGGCAAAATGGACTAAGATGAATATCACATTGAAAGGTATGTCGTCATGACTCAATGGGACTTGGGAGTCGGCACGTTCTGCTAGGAGCCGCTACCGATTGATCGATTGAGAGTAGGACTCCAATCGTGTCCAAGTCGCCATGAGGCTGCAGGGTCGCACAGTTAAGAGTGGAAGCAAATATTGGTTGGGTTGGACCCGAACCGGAAATGGACTGATTCTTTGAGTCGGACTCACAGAGGGAATGGGCCACAAGTGATGTGCAGCCCACTACCATACGCTATATAAAGAGAGGCGCAGGTTGCCCAGCGGGCACGTTAGTCCACTCTCCCATGCGTTGGGAACCCTAGCCCCACTCAGTCCAGCCGCCGCACCGGACCTAGCAGTCCGCCGTCGGAGCTCCTCCTTGTACGTGTGGATACCGACAGAGGTGCTGTATATTCAGCACTTCGACGTTCGAGGGATTGGATCGGCCGGACCGGATCGTGGGACTGCACTGCCCCGATGCGTTGCATCGATAATCCGCACATGCGCGTCTAGTGGTAATACTCGTGGCCTTCTACCTCGGCTAGATCTTGGAAGCATCGCGTAGGAAAAGTTTTTATTTATCTCTACGCGTTCCAACAAGGGCTAGAGGCAATCTGGTGGAGTTACTGTCACGAGGCATGCGGCCTCGGGTTTTCTTTGCGGGTCGATGTGTTCGTTTCGATGCAGAGGCTGGGACATAGCTCCCATTTCTTATAAAATGAACTTTGTGTAATGCATTTAATCGTTAATATTGGATAGTACTGCTGGGTCAATGTGAACCATACCACCGTGGTTTTATTTTTTCTGGCTCTGGTTCTCATTCCCGGTAATTCGCAATCTTGATTTGATTGTGCATGTGGCAGCTGTTACCATGTTAAGCTTCGAGTGATGGGTAGTGTTTTTTTGTATAAAAAAAGTTAGGGTTACAGTTAGAAGGGAATTAAAAATACCATGCAACAAAAGAAAACGAGATTCGAAAATGTGCCCACGAATCTTCGAATTTGAGGGCACTTCTAGGAGAGAACGTCACAGGCATTAGGATACAGGACAGGGACACGCACGTCATCTCTACACCTCTTTCATGGGAAGGGAGGGGAAGCTCGTCAGAAAACCTTGTATGCCTAGTTTAATTTCAATTAAGAAATTTGAGGCATGAGTAAAAGGATATCCTGGATATATATATACAAAGAAGAGGGCAAATATATTTGAAGAAGTGGTTGATTACCTTAGTTCCAAGCAAGGTTCTGTTTGGGTACGGATTCCAATGTAACAAAAAGCAGCCAGCTTACTTAATCGATACTTGTACCAAAGGTTCTGCCATATGAATACTGAAAGAACTAAACGCTTTAGTTAACCCCTGATTCCTCATACAGACTACATGATTATTGTTCTTACAGACACAATTGAACGGCCATTTCATTATTGTTCTTGAGTCTTGATCTTAACTTTTAACATTTGACAAATGCCTCGATTGTCCATAGTAGAATGGATTACATTAGACTTGTCATCTATTTTTCATCGTCATAGGAAACATCTAACATCAGTATCAACTACCTAGCTAATGCAAGCATTAAGCAAATCTACACAGGTAATAGCCATCACTTGACAAAACAGTATAGTACATAGAAGAGAGAAGGGGTGAACGAGGAACTCACCTAAACAACAGACGCATATATCTTTCTTCAGCTTGTATCCCCGCGGTCAGGCTCCCACGACACGAGCGACTGCACCAAAACTCATTCTTCTCAGTTTAAGTAAAGATTGATAGCATAAATAGGCAAAAGAAAATACAACATTGCTGCTATTCAAGGCACAGGGAGGAGCTGCGAAGCCAGCGGGCGCCAAGGCGAGGACATGAGGAGCTGCGAAGACGGCGCCAGGATGTCAGCGTCGGCAGATCCTGCTGGGCGCGCCGAGAGCAGTACCCGCGACAGCAGCAGGAACAGAGGACGGCGGCCCTTGGACGACGGGGGGAGGGAAAGACCAAGGTTGGCGACGAAGGCGGGTCCGGCGTCGCAGGAGAAGTTCTCGACGCCCTGGAACGGCTCCATGCGTTCAGCTAGCTCGACGGAGCCGTGCGCACCGTCTCAGCGATGCACGCCGGCGCCGGTGAGCAAGCCAGCCGCGCCGCCATGGTTTCGACCCAAATCCTCTGGCGCATCTCCCGTTGGTGGTGCTCCGGCCGGGGAAGCGGACGGGACGGCGGCTGCTGGTCTGGATAGCGGGTTGCTGAAAGCTGCTGGATATGGATCTCGATCTGAATATCAAGTGAGAGAGACTGGGGATGGTGGGTGACCGTCGAGAACGGCGCATGGCAGTGGAGTGCCCAGGTGTCATCGCAGGTTAGGGTGCGTTTGGTTTGTGTCACCAGGTGGAATAGAACGGGTCCGACCCGTCTTTGGACCCAATTCTTGTGTTTGGTTGAAAACTGGAACCGGAACCCACAGGTTCCCGGAATGGCATATTCGCCTTAGATCTGGAATGTGCTCGTTCCGCCAATTTGGTGGAATCACCACGTTCTGCTTCTCTCTCGTCTGTATCTCTCTCGCTCTGTGAAAGCGTTCTCCTCCACAGGGGCGGAGCTGGAGCAACAATAACCCCGATGCCCTACCACTTAAATGGTCTTGCAGATTGTTGAAAATTGACTGCCTGATGCACACTTTACAAGCTAACCTGATGCAAAATGTCATTTTAGACCATATGTAAGGCTAAAAAAAATTCTTGGACCCTGATGCATGTGCATCAGGGTGAGACAAGGCAGCTCCGCCCCTGCTCCTCCATGGTCGAGACTGGAGCTTGAGCACGACGCTTCTCCGCAACCCCAGCCCTTGCGCCACCCTCCCTGAGCGCGGTGCACCAAGCAGGTCCCATTTTCGCTGTCGGAATGTGCTGTTGGGCGCCCGCCGGTCAGCATCGAGGCTGCGACTGTGCTTTGGTCTGACTCGCCGTCGGCAGCGAATCAGAGCCAGATCCGTGAGACTGCTGGTGCGCCTCGGCTACCCGCGCGCCGCCTCCCTTGGCACATCAAGGCCCTTCTCATATTATTCACGAGGTAGACAGGTAGCACCCCGCCGACGAGTTGATCTTGCCTCTGCTCGGTATCAATCACGGGTTCATGTGCAGTATGTTTCTGGAATTGGTGGAGCTTAGAGCCCCATAGTGCTCAAGGATTTGGCTGTCTAATGGCACATTTGGGAGTTGATTTGGATGATATTTGGTAGTAGATTGCTAATATGTAGAAATTAGTGGCAGATGCTAAATAAAGTAGATTTTTTTTCACGACTGCTTCTGGTTATACTTTTCCAACCAAACACGAGAATGTAATCAACCCATTCCAATTTTTACGCCTACCAAACACAGGAATGGAACCGACCCGTTCTTTTGGAATGGAACCATGACATTCCATTCCACTTGGTTCCCAAACCAAACACACCCTTAGTGCCGGGGCACGTGAAAAGTGGGGCGCCGGGGGTAGTTCCACAGCACCAGCGCGTGGCACTAGAGGTGCGCCGGCGGTAGATAGCGCCGGCGTGTCAAAATTTTAAGGCGCCGGCGCTACATTTTCTGCTATAAGCGTTTTCCTATTAGTGTATTTCAAAATCCATTTGTTCAATACTGGTGCCGTGCGGGCTGGACCCATGGCTACCCTGATGCTGGGTCTTTTTTTCGAAAACCCCTTATTAGTATGTAGATTTCGCTCCTAAATTTACCTAAAATTACCACTTGGTCCCCTCGTATTTAAAAAATAGTCAATTTGCCCTCCTGTTGTAATTTTCCCTGTTCCATCCCTAACCACAACACATACAAGCTGCCTACCTAAAATGGATTTTTGTGCACGAGTTTCATCGTCCAGATAATGATCGGTAACTCTTTCAGCAGGTTGGCCCTGAAGTCACCTATCATGTGCGACTGACCGAAGCCAACACTATTAGGGAAAAGTTTACCCGTGACGCACCAATTTTCTTATCCGTGACGCACCTGGGCGCGTCACGGCTATCACGCCGCGCCTATGGGTTTAGCCGTGACGCACCCAGCTGGTGCGCCGCGCCTATTTATACCCGTGACGCACGGCCGTGGTGCGTCGCGGCTACTGCTAGGTGCGTCACGCCTAATCTCTCAGGTGCGTCACGGGTACTCTTTTTGGTGCGTCACGGCTATACTATGCTGTATTTTTTTAAAATAAGTAGTACCGTATTTATACAGGTATATACAGCTCAAATACAGAAGAATATCAGTAGACAAAATACAGAAGAATATCAGTAGCTCAAATACAGGTATGCAATTGACAGCAAAATGACAGAATAAAGTTTCATAGCAGAAATATTACATAGTCTCGAAAACAACCATACTACTAATAAATCCAAGAGTTAGTCTCGAAAACAACCATATTACATAGTCTCGATCATCACCACATAGTTCATCTATCTAGCGGGCGCTGATGTAGTCGATGACCATCATCATGTCCAAGTTGGGGATGTCACTATTCCTCATGGTGATCAGAATAGCTCGTCCAGACTCCATACCAACTCTTCCGGAATGGAACTGCCTCCATGCTTGAGAGTTGAGGATGACGCGACCATCAGCATTATCCCTGGTGATCGGAACTGCGGTGACATTTCCTGATTCTCCACGGCGTACTCCAATGGTACCTTGCTCCATGCCAGCACTGTCCGCTACCGCCATAGATATTTTCTAGAACACACAATTCCAAGAAAGAATAAAAACACAATGTCACATACCGGCCACATTATAACATAATAAACTATAGGAATAAGAAAGTGTTAAGAAACATATCATGACATGTCCATTGGAGATATTAGTGTTGGTGATGCGATGCACGAAAGGGACCCCGATGTAGCTATCTATCTGAGCTAGTTTCTGAAGGACACGGTCCTTCTCAAGCTCGCTAAGATTGGCTCTTTGAGCAACCACCACATATTTCCATGGGTCCTCCTCGTCCATATAATCCTCCTCACTCTCGCCATCCACCTCTATACTCTCGCTATCCTCGCTCGCAATCTCGCCCATATACAGAAGTACGATACGAGGTTGCGGTCCTGCCATAGAGAAGTGAAAGAGATCACCTCCGCTTAAATTATAGGTGGCGATGATAGACACCAATTGTTCCCCGTAGAAGTAGGTCTTCTTTCTTTCTTTCTTCACTCGAATTTTGTAAGTGGTCCCGTGAACATCGAAATCCACGATATTGCCTACTAACTCGTTGAACTCTTCCCGAATATTGCATGGTACAATCTAAAAAAGAAATATAAAAGAATCTTTTGTTAAGAAACATACCAATCTAAGCTGGATAGTAAAACGAAAGAACACAAGTTGCAAGTTAACATAAAAAGAATCGTTTGTTAATTACCATAGAATTAAGGTGACCGTCTTTTAGCTCAATCATAAAAGAAGACCCGGTGAATTGTCCATGGGCACATAGGGACCGACATACTTTGCAAGTCATGTTCTATTAAATTAAGAAAGTAGACATAGAGGTTAGAGCGATACAAGAGACAAGCTATCTGCTAACCAACACAGTGAACTATGCCTTACAGAAAATAATAAGTAGATAAGACAGTGCAGAATGCAAGACCAATCAAACTTAGCAGGTGATACTATAATGTTTCATCCTTCTGCAGTAGTCTAAAACTAAATTCACTATGAAAATAATACAGTGTTATGCAGCGTGATCATTTGGTAAGCTTATATCATGAATTTAGTGTACAACTTAAATGAATTTAGTGTACAACTAATTGAGTTTTCTGCAACTTGGGTGTTTGTTTGCTGTCACACCAAGTTGGGAGACATCTATTATACAACTAGATGAAATTTGTTCCTCACCATATGAAAATTATGAGGTGCCTGTATGCAACTAGATGGAATTTTTTTGTACAGCAAGGAAACGTGGTCGCTGGAAATAACAACTTAAGAAAGTACATGAACTAGTTGGGTTTTATTCTTCAACTTGGGGGATTATTTGTACAATCAGGAGGATATTGTTCTGCAACTAGGAGGATATTATTCTGCAATTTGGTGTGTATGTACTCACATGTGTACTCCCATGAGCACCTCCATTTGGGCAGACAAAACCGACAAAAAAGATGCTAAGCACCTAGAAAAAGAATGCTGCTAGCCCCGTGCCATTATTCTGAATTTGGATACCAAACTTACCATTTCAGTATTTTTTGCCTAGCACAGTTGCTATACCACCAGCTTGTTGTTGCAAATGCTACAGATTTAAACATTCCATTCTTTACACAACATAAATCATGTGACTCAAAGCTCCAACATTCCATTCTTTGCAAATGCTACAGATTTAAACATTCCTTGCCAAGCACACTGTTTGCATTGGCCTACCATCATTTACATTGCACACACTTTGCAACAGAAAACCAATTAAGAGACCCTTTTATTTATCAACAATGCCAAGTGCAACAAGAGCAAAATAAGGTGAATTAATCCAACACAAATAACAGCCACTAGGAGTTGGCAAGACAGTGAGCAAGACCTTTTATTTAACAGCCACTAGGTGAATTAATCCAATACAAATAACAACCCTTTTATTTATCAACAATGACACCTTTTGGCAAGACAGTGAGCATACAGAGGGGTGGAGGAGGGGCTTACCTGGGGAAGCAGGGGAAGAAGATGGCGGCCTTGGCTCGATGTAGTCGTTCACGTTGGGGAAGCAGGTGGACGGCGTCGAGGACGAACCGGACGGCTCCTCCTCCTCCTTGTCGTAGACGGCGGCGTGACCCCCCCTCCTCCTCCTTGTCGTGGAAGGCAGCAGCGTGACTCCCCCTTCTCCTCCTTGTCGTGGACGGCAGCAGCGTGACTCCCCCTCCTCCTCCTTGTCGTGGACGAACCGGACGGCTCCTCCTCCTCAGATCGAGATGGGCGGCGCTGGGCGGTGGGCGGCTAGGGCGATGGGAGGTGGGAGGTGGCGGTGGGCGCTGGAGAGGAAGGGAGATCGAGCGATGGGAGGTGGGCGATGGGAGGTGGTGGCGGGCGACGAGAGGAAGGAGAAGAGAGGGGAGCAACGCGTGTGTGGAGAGAAGGAGAAGAGAGGGGAACGGCCTATACCTGTACTCCCCATAGCCGTGGCGTACCACGCCTTGGTGCGTCACGCCTATCTAACCCGTGGCGCACCACGGGCATATGCGCCGCGCCTATCCCACATAACCGTGACGCACCAAAGGCTCGGTGCGTCGCGGGTATGCCTCAGAGGCTCGCCGCCCCGGTCCCACACATAGGCGCGACGCGCCTTCCGTTTGGTGCGCCGCGGGTAAGGCTATAGGCGCGACGCACCAAACTGTGGTGCGCCACGGCTATTAGGCGTGACGCGCCGTATTGCTGGTGCGTCACGGGTATCATCACTCATATAGCTGTTTTCCTAGTAGTGCAAATTTGATCCGTGAAGGTAAAAGCTCTGTAATAAATGTGTGATCAACCGATTATTAGGCCTGTCCCAATGGGGGTTTCTTAGCGTTGTATTCTAGGCAAAATGCTTACGTGGCATAGGAATTAATGAAGAAAGAGAGGGAGGTTGTATCTTAGCTAAGATACAAGACCATTGGTAAAAAGTGTGGCTAGTCTATTCATATGCATGCATGAGCTTTAAATCATTAATTTAGATAAAACTAGTAATAAGAAACAATGCATTGGAGTAGTTGTCTCTTAAATTTTTAAGACAGCTATGACTAAGAGCTAAGAGACAATGCATTGGGACGGGGCCTAAGTCCCGTCTACGTGACAACCGATTATTAAGGCAAAATATCTGTAATAGAGGTGTGAAAGAAGACCAACGGCCTCCACACAGGCATCTCTCAACGACTAACCAACGACTTTAAACTTGCGCCACCACATCAATTAGGAGTGGTGTGGTAGTGGTTGCGCCATCACGGTCTAGCTACACCCCCACACGAAAAATCAACGGCTGGCCAGTCGTTTGCATGCATAGCCTCTACAAATCGGTGAGAAAAAACATGCCCACACATCTGACGTGTATTGATAAGATCAAAGAGAAAAAACATGGCCATGGAATGAACGACTTCAATACCACCCATTGGTCCAGTTCTATGTAAG
>JAPCYS010000857.1:0-15691 GCA_028641055.1 Alopecurus myosuroides
TAATGATCCACAAGTATAGGGGATCGCAACAGTCTTCGAGAGAAGTAAAACCCAAATTTATTGATTCGACACAAGGGGAGTCAAAGAATATTTATAAGTCTTAACAGATGAGTTGTCAGTTCGGCTGCATTTAAAAGTAGACTTGCTCGCAACAGTTTATCAGTGGTAACAGTTTTATAGCAGTAGCAGTAGTAAAATAACAGCAGGAGTAAAATAGTAACAACGGTAGCAATTGAAATGCATAAGGATGGATGAAAGGGCGTTGCATGGATAAGATAGTTCATATAATAATCAAAACATGAGCATTTGCAGATAGATAATAATAAAGCATCCAAGTACTGGGTAAACCATAGGCATGTGTTCTAATTTAGTCGTACATGCTCGCAATGAGAAACTTGCACAACATGTTTTGTCCTACCAGCCCGTTGCAGCGGGGTCTCAAGGGAAACTACTGGTAATTAAGGTGCTCCTTTGAATAAAGCACCGGAGCAAAGCATTAACACTCCGTGAACACATGTGATCCTCACATCACAGCCATCCCCTTCGGTTATCCCAATTATTGTCACTTTGGGGCCTCGGGTTCCAAATTATACTCATGAAACAATAACATGTTCAGATCTGAGATCATGGCACTCGGGCCCTATTGACAAGCATTAAGTATAACAAGTTGCAACGACGATATATAGCACTAACAACGGATACTGGGCACCATGCCCTAACAATCTGGCATTATTACATGAACGATCTCATACAATCCCTACCATCTCTCTCAACCTACAGTGGTAATTACTCACACATGGATGGGGGAATCATGGATGGTTGAAGGAGAAGTGGTGGTGATGGCGATGGCGATAATCTCCTCCGAATCCCCGTCCCGGCAGGGTGCGAGAACAGGAACTTCTGATCCCCGAATTGAGTTTCGAGGTGGCGGCGGGGCTCTGGTGTTTTTCTCTGGAATATGACAAACCCCCTCGGTTTTTAGGTCACGGGGCTTATGTAGTCGTAAGGGGAGGCCGATGGGGTGCCCGAGGCAGCCACACCATGTGGTGGCGTGGCCTAGGGGGGCGCTCTACCAGGTGATGTGGGGCCCTCCTTGCCCCCTCCGGCTCATATTTTGGCTCCGGGGGTCTCCGGGTAAAATAAGGACTTTGAGATATTTTCCGGGCATTTTCCTGAAAGTTGATTTTCTGCACAAAACCGAGACACGAGGGTAATTTTGCTGAAAACAACGTTAGTCTGTGTTAGTTGCATCCAAAACTCACAAGTTTAGAAGAAAACAACATCAAAAGTGTTCGGAAAAGTATATATGTTTTGGACGTATCAGCTACCTCGAAGCTTAGCTTATTGCTTGTCCTCAAGCAATTCAATTAACAACTGAGTGCGGTAAAAGAATTTTTACAAACACATTTGTTTCAGATGACCTAAATATTCTCACTATATGATCAAGTGCTTAGGCAATTCATAATAAAAAGTATGCAAATAAAGTCACCTAATAGTTATGCAAACCATGAAGAGATACCAACACACTAATAATAAGCAACATGAAATATATCAATCTGCAGGATTGCAATGTTCATAATAAGATATGACAAAGTAGTATCTCGCTTTCCATTAATTGTGGAGAAAAACATAAATGTTAGAGCATCTCTGAGGTTCAAGTGAAGACTAGAAGAAAAATTATCAAAGATAAAAGCATCAAAGTTATACCACAATCAACCGTGTTCTGGGACAAACACATTACACTAAGAATGATAGTTATGCTCTCAAGAAGGTGCATAAAGTGAGAAGGTGAAGACTCAACGTAAAATTATAAGAAAGGACCTTCGCCGAGGGAAGCAGGGACTAACATGTGCTAGAGCTTTTTATTTTATTAAAAACAGAAGTAAAATGATTTTTGGGAGGTGATTTTTCATGTCAACGTGGTAATAGAGTTCTTGTTATCTTTCATACTAAACAAGTTGAGAGCGGTTCTGAGTTATTTATATTAAGCATTTATAGCATGCTCTTTATATAGTATGACACTCCTCCCCACCTTGCTTTAGCAAACCATGGCTAACCGAATCATCGGGTGCCTGCCAACAATCTCATACCATGGAGGAGTGCCTATTTATTTGTTTACCTTTATGATGTTATAATGGTCTAACCAGCTGTCGAATCTGCATCTCAACAAGTCCCTCGGGTGAACCCATAGGGTTTCGAATAGGAGAACCTGTGGGCGTTGGTGGCGATCGTCGGCTAGACAAGAGACACAATTTACCCAGGTTCGGGGCCCTCGTAGAGGTAAAACCCTTACTCCTGCCTCTGTCGATCTGTATTATCGAATAGATCGGTTACAATGGGGGATTGCTCAAGTCGAGAGTACGATCTCGAGCTCAAGGCTTGATGGTGCCGTATTGCTTGGTCCTCCCCCGGTGGCTCTCCTGGCCTTATATAGATGGCCAGGTCCCAAACCGTACCCGGGGAGGACTCGAACTCTAAACCTAAGTCGGTTACAAGTTTCCTATCTTATCCCGCAAGGCATTGCGGGTGGGCTTCAACTGGGCCTTCTAGAGTAGTCCACAGCTTCTCGTATTGGGCCTCAGTCTTGGGCCTAGGACCAGGTATCTTTATTCGCTGGGTCCAAGGTTCATCCCTTCGTCAGTAGCCCCCGAGCGTTTGCTCGATTGGGACTTTTCCAGTCGGGTAGACGCTCAGATCTTACTTCCTTCGGATGACTATTATAGTCGTTTTTCCATTCGGAGGGTGTATACCCTGTATGATAAGTTTTATACTCGAGTATTGAGTAGTGAAAGTGCCCACGTTTGAGGCTATTTTTGCAGAAGGATATGGCGCAGCAGCTTGGCTCTCCCGAAAGATCAGGGCCAATTAATTGCAACTAGGGCAAAAACAGTTCTGGCCTACACATATTCGAGACCTCCGACTCGAACCCGATGAGGTGATCATTGCGACTGGGCCGTAGAGGTCTTACCAAGTCGAACTTAACCTATAGGGGTACCCGGCACGTCCGCTAGGATTTTTCTTCGTATTGTTGACACGGATTTTTACTGGAGGACGCAGCTTGAGTGCGATTCCAGGCCCTCAAGAAAGATCTTTTGGGTCTTACCTTCATATTCAAGAAAATATGGCATCCGGATGTGCCTAGTCGGCTGAACAATCCAGGTTTGTGATGTGTAGACATCGTGTAATGGAGTGGTTGGTTCTATGCACCCGCGATGTTTTTAAGTCTGTGATTTCTTGAGTGAGAAAACCAAGCTATTTTGTTCGTACGAAAGGATTTTCGTGTCTGGAATCTTCACGCCCATAATTTATCCATACGAAATTATTTCGCGTTCGGAGCTTTCGCGAATGAGCCTCCGCGTCTTGATCTGCCCGTACGAATTTATTTCGCGTGTTGGGTCTTTTATTCGAATGAATCTCCGGTTTGATGATGCGCGCCATGATGTCACGGCGCACTTTATCCTCCCGATGGGACGTGACGGGGCGATAGCAGAAGAGTTGGCCCACCTTGTCAGCTTTTTGACCGGAAACGAGACGTTGTTCGCGGTTTTTATGCGAACCGTGCGCAGTAAAGGCGCACGATCCACTGTTAGGATCGTGGCACGAAACAGCATCCGCCGCCCTTTCGTTTCGCCTTCACACGTGGCGGTTGCGATGGATGCCACGTGGATCAACAAACGGTCAGGATCGGGCGGTGCTATGTATAAATATGGGCCTTAGGTGAAACGGTGAAAATTTCCCAGCCTTCATCTTCCTCAGTCTTCGTCTTCCTCGTTCTCTGCCCTTCTTCTCCACGAGCTCGCACCAGCACCCATGGCAGGAGGCAAGAAGCGCGGCGCCGCCGTCTCTTCGTCGAGGGCGGCGGAGGAAGCTCCTGTGCCGCCTGCTCCGCGTTCAGGCGACTGGCGCTCGCCCAACACCACGGTCAAGAGCATCAAGGGGATGCAGCGAGAAGGATTGCTGCCTTCTGAAGCTGAGAAGCGGGTGCGCCTCGGGAAGAAAGAGGAGGTACCCAATCCCCACGCGAACGAACGCGTGATCTTCGCGGATCACGTCTCGCGCGGGCTCTCTTTCCTCCTCCATCCTTTTCTCGTGGCTCTGCTGTATGTCTATGGCATACAGCTCCACGATTTGCCTCCAAACGCAGTGCAACACATCTCGTGCTTCATTGTCCTTTGCGAGTGCTTTCTGGGCATTCGCCCCCATTGGGGTCTTTGGAAGGCCCTCTTCAAGGTGCGCGTATTCCTTGAGAGATCGCGGGTGGAGACTAAGCTCGGGGAGCCGTTTCGCACCGGCGGCTTCGGGATCCAGGCGAAGTCGGAGAGCGGCTACTCCATGATGCACTTTATCGACTCCGCCCAAGGATGGAGGAAAAAAATGGTTTTACGTCATCGACAACAGCGCGGGTGGAGTCCACGAATTTCACCCGTTCGCTGTTTTGAAGAGGCGGAAGTCTTGGGCGCACAAAATTTCGGTTGAAGAAGTCCGGGTTGTCACCCCTCTACTCGCCAAGGTGGCCACTCTTCGCGATCAAGCCGCAGGAGTTGCGCTGAATGGCCTGCACTTGGCGAGCGTGTTCCTCAAACGCAGGATTCAGCCCCTACAGGAGAGGCCATCCGCGATGTGGGAGTACCAGGGCGCCGAAGATCCTAGCCGCGTGAGCCGAGAGGAACTCTCGAATGCTGAATTCGAGAAGAAGATTGCGGCTATCACCAGCTTGAAGGAGGGCGACACCTTCCGCGACTGCCCAGTAGCAGCTTTTGAGGCATCAAGGCCTCCACCACCTGAAGTAAGTTCGAGTTTTTCTTTGTATTCTGTCTCTTTCCAGCTCGAAAGTTTTTGTTGGCTGAAATTCTTCTTTCCTTTCTTCTTCTGTTTTCCCTTTTTTGTAGAGTTTAGAGGTGGCCAATTGCTACCCGCCAATCTCCAGAGAGGAGGTCTCGGACTTGTTGGCAAGCAATCTGGATGCCCCAGCCGACACCAGCGTTGCTGAAGCCGATTCGAGCTCCGAGCATGATTCCTCGGATGACGCGGAAGAATCGGGTAGCGACCTCCGCATACGCAAGCGCCGCCGATCGGAGAATGATGAAGCCACCTCCAAGGATAACTCCTTAGGTAAGGAGTCGCCAGAAAAGGAGCCCCTCATCGTGACTCCGCTAAGTGCACACGCCCCTTCTTCTTCCTTGCCGAAGATCCATACCGCCTGGAACGCGGATATGTTGGATGACGACGACGACGAGTAAGTTTCTGCTTTTCTTTTTTGTTCTAGTCGAATGTTTCCTTTTGCTTCTTATGACAAATTGTTGTTCTCCATGACAGTCTTCAATCCATCAGCCCCCTGTGGTTCGTCTCTTCCCTCCCTCTCGAAAAGAGGCAGAGAGCTGCTGCTGCGGGTGAGACCGCGACTACAGGCACTGTGCAGAATTCTCCGAGTGCAGCTCCCGCAACGGTAGCTACGGAATATAGGATTCCTAGCTTTGCTGTTGGAGCTTCATTTCCGAAAGAAGTGTCGGGTAGCTCGGCGGACCCGCTCTCCATAGCTCAGGGCCAGATAAATATTATTGTTTTCCTTTTCATATTGCACGTTGTCTGTTTGGATTTTTTATCGGGTGCACGGCAGTGCTCCCGATGGGAGTAGCCCCCGAGGATGTAGTTAATCATGTATGATTGGCTACAGGCTCAAAGACCTGCTCTCTCTTTTCTTCGTTTTATCGGGTGCACGACAGTGCTCCCGAGGCTATACTCGAATGTTTGCAATCGCGTATAGGCTCAATTTTCTCCTTTTTGACTTTTCCATCTTTATACTCTTGAAGTCTCTTCTTGACTCCCTTGTGGCCGTTGGCCGTCGCGTTATCTCGGCTGAGACAGAATGCGTGACCCTTCAGGCGGATCGCGATCGTCTTGTCTCGGATAACGATCTTCTCCTAGGTAAAATGGTCAACTCTTTTTATCTCATCTTTTCAATCGCGTAAATTCCTTTGGATTTCAAACCTGTTGTTTGTGCAGCTCAAATCGACGCGTTGAAGGCTGAAAAGGTGGCCGCTGTCACTCGAGTAGGCGCCCTGGAGGCTCAGTTGGAGACTGCTCGAGAGGCGCTTGAATCTTCTCGTAAACAGTCGATTGACTTTGCGGGAAAGCTTTCGGATGCGCAGGATGCCCTGAAGAAGCTGGAGGAGGCTGGTACCAAGGCGGACTCCGACCTTGTTGACTTCCTTCGCCCTTTAGCCGAGCGTTTTGCGGGTAAGTTGCATTTGGTCTCGTGTTGTCTTCCGATTATCTGGTAGGTCCCTGGATTTTAATATTTTTTCCTGCAGGTCTTCTGGGCGTCTCGCTGGAGCTGCCTGGGGTCCAACGGGTGGATGCTTTGACCGATTCGTGCGCCCAGCTCAGGAAGCATGCTGAGGGGATTTGCGTCCTGATCGGCGATGCCGTTCGAGTGTTGACGCAGCTTCACGGTCGTCTTCTGGTCGACGATGTGTCTCCGCCTGCGCTAGGTGACCTTTTGAAGATATTCTTGGAGGGCAATCTCCTTGAAGCCTACGCGGTTGCTCAGTCAGAGTCTGGAGTGAAGACTGCCATCCAGTTTGCGCTGGCGCACGGAGTCACGGGCTTGGAGGAGGCATACTCGGACCTTCCCGTCGATCCTTCTACGGGCAAAAAGGTAGCGCTTCGTCGTTTTGGTGATTCAGATGGAGTCCTTGCCCGGAAGTTATCTGAGCTGATTGCCCGCGCTAGTCGTAGGGGGAGCACTGCCGCGAGTGGCAGCACAACTGCAGCTCCTTAGTATATATTCTTCGTAGCTCGTTCTTTCGATTGTAATGAACCTTGGGATGTATTCCCGTATTTCCATCGTTTAATCGAAATGTTCTTCTGAAATGCTTCATGTGATTGATGTGTTTTCTCCCGATGGGAGTAGCCCCCGAGCGCCTGTCGAATAGGTGGTTGTTATATCTCGAATGGGACATCTTATTCCTCCACTTTTTTTTTGTATTCTTCCAGGTAACCGGAGTTGCCGCGGAGTCTTCAGGTGGACTTGCTGCCCAAGCGAATCCTATTCTTGCCGTTGTTGGTACCTTTGCGGGCCTTCGTGACCGTGTTGCGGATGGTCAGCGCAAGCTAAAAGCTCTGCGTGGGGTAACGGATGTTGCTAAGTCCAAACAAAAACTTGCGATTGAACGTGAGCAGTTTGTGATGGATGAGTTGGCGGTTGTTGCTAGGGATTTTCTCTGTAAGTATCTCAGCCCCCTGGCTTTCTGTTTTTGCTATCACCCTTTGATCCTGTGTGTTTCTTTGCAGTTGTTCAGCCAAATGACAAGATGATGCATGTAAAATGCATAGATGAATTTTGCATATTTTCACATGGTTTTCTATTACATATTGCATCATATAAAGGTATAATTCAATGTTTTATAGTATTTTGGGGTTAAATTACAAAGTCCCCCAACTTTTATGGAATTAACCCTGCCTGTCAGAAACCCCGTTTTCTATATTTTTAACGTTTCAGGGGGCAAACTTCCGCGAAATCACCTGAAAATCTGCGGGGGTCATTTTCTTGGAAGGAGAAGACTTGCGGGCGAAGGATCCACGAGAATTGGGCAAGGAGGCCCAAAAGAGGACCCTCCACGCGGCCAGATTCCTTGGCCGCGTGAGAGGCCCCCTTTTGGCCCCTGTGGCCCCAATTCCTTCCATCTTCGACTTACAGACTCCGTCTTGACCTAAAACCGACTATAAAAAGGGTCCCCCGTACTCTTACGGAGGAGAGCGCCGCCAAAACACCGAAACACCGAAATAGAGACCAGAAGTTCCAGATTGGAGGGGGAAAACTCCGGCGGGGCGCCGCCGGTGTGATCTCCTACCCCTCGAACGTAATCTCCATCGACATCTCCATGAAGAGGGAGTAGTCCACCCCAGGGCTATGGGTTTGTGTAAGTAGCACTTGTATCTCTCTCTATGTGCTTCACTAATTAGATCCGTATGAGCTGCCTCACATGATTACGGGCACCGTTGTAATTCCTATGTGGTGGATCTTTTCTATGAGTTATTGAATCTGAGATTGGAATTGTTTCTCTTGAGTTACTTGAGTAGATGTATCTTATGTACCCCGTTCTTATTTGCTAGCTTTGATCAGTCTAGTTCTTGAGAGCGTGTGTGGGGTGATGGGTGCATTAGTTGGAGTAACGGGGGGTGGCTAGTGCTGTGAAGTGACAGAAGTTCAGCGATCCACTTAGGTTTTGTTAACCTTTCTTAGTTACCTCACTAGGGATAAAAAGGAGTACCTTGTTACCGGGGATTTGAAGTGACACTAATCAATCTCCATGACTAGATCTAGCAAGTTCTTACTTCAACTTCATGTCACATTGCTTAAAGCTATACTCTGGTTTTTCCTTAATTATCGAGGTGTTATGATTTATTTCGCATCTTGGTGGAGTATAAGAGGGATCAATATGACCGTAGAGATCTCTATGCTAGGACGTGATGCCCATAGGAAAGTACTCAATGTTAAACATGTTATTGTAATCTCACATGTAATTCTTTATGTCCACCGTCTACTTTATTTGAGAGAATGCAAGTGTGAAACCATGAACCCGGTCCTATTTTAAGAAACACTCTAGTTACTTTGCTGCAATTTACTTTACTTGCACTTTACTTTACTTGCATCTCCAATTCGAATTTACATTATCTCCATCACCACTTGCATCACAAAAGTACAAAAAAAATCCATTGCATATTTATTTTCTCATTTGCATTTAGTAGTAGATTTAATTATTGCACAATTACTTTCAGTTTTGCATTGCAATTTAGAAGTCTCACACCTTGTGTTTGACAACCACTTGGTGAGGTTGAGGGCACAAAATTCTCTACTTGTTTGCAGGATCCTGGAGGAAGCTTGGAAGACAACTGCTGAAATTCTGGCTCCCCAAGAGTTTGATATAAACCCTCGAGTCACCCTCGTGGGGAAGAAGGCTTGCCACTAGCTACACACTCTGCACTTGGAGTCTCAACCTAGCCATCACATGAGCGAGAAACAGTGGGTGGAGAACCATATTCTTCACGAAGCTGGTAGTTCAAAACCCCATGCAAATAATTTTTGGTCCGATTGTAGTCGAGGCTTTGTGCTCGCTACCTTGAAGTATCGAGTAAATCAGGCCAAGATACTCGTGAGTTTGTTTCACGAGATTTTGATTGCTGTGAACTCCGCTTTTTACCCATTGGAAAGGGGTCCAAAAGATTGGAGCTATCTCCTTAGAACTTTCGGGCGGGAAGGAGAAGTCCGCGAGTGTGTCCGTAATCAGATGATCTGTGGTGAAGTAGTGGCGCTCTCCTTCATCCGATTGTGGCATCCAGAGCTGAATTTCAGCTCCGTGGCTAGGCTTCCTGATGGTCAGGTCAATATGTCTCCTCATTATAATGTTGTTCGGCCTGCTACAGAGGAGATAATTCGATTGACCTCGTCAGAGGTGGATCGGGTGCTAGCCAAGGAAAACACTCGTCTGCGAGTGCCCTGTTAGATGTTTCTTCGCTGTAAGCAACGACCCGTGGGGCGCTAAATCGGACGTCCTCGGGAAGGACGGCTTCAGCCCCGTATACCATGAAGAATGGTGTGTAATTTGTGGATCGATTTGGAGTTGTGCGGAGGCTCCATAGCACGGAAGATAGCTCTTCTTCCCAGTGTCCTTCTGCTGGATGTAGGCGATCGAGTAGTCGTTTCTTGATGCCAGCCGAAACTAATCCGTTGGATCGTTCCACTTGGCCGTTTGTTTGCGGATGAGCCACCGAAGCGAACTTGAGGATGATTCCTTTTTCTTCGCAAAAATGCAGTGTTTCCTTTGCCGTGAAGTTGCTGCCATTGTCGGTGATGATGTTGTGTGGTACTCCGAATCTACAGACGATGGAATCGAGGAATTTGACAGCGCATTGGGCGCTAGCCGAGGTCACTGGCATTGCTTCGATCCACTTCGTAAATTTGTCGACTGCCACTAGCAAGTGTGTGTATCCACCGGGTGTAGACTTGCGTAATAGCCCGACCATGTCCAACCCCCATTGTGCAAAGGGCCAAGCGATAGGTATCATATGCAATTCTGTAGCGGGAACGTGAGGTTTGGGTGCGAATCGTTGGCAAGCATTGCACCTGTCGACCAATTCCTTTGCGTCTCGGGCTGCTGTAAGCTAGTAAAATCCAGCTCGAAAAGCTTTGCCCACGATTGCTTTCCAACTGGCGTGATGTCCGCAATCTCCTTGGTGTATGTCTCGTAGTAATTCCTTGCCATCTTTGGGTGCTATGCATCTTTGCAGTATGCCTGAGATGCTCTGCTTGTATAACTCGCCGTTGAGTATCCGAAAAGATTTGCTGCGTCTCACTATTTGCCGAGCCTCGCGAGGGTCTGCTGGGAGCTGTTTGGCGGACAAGTAGTCGAGATATTTCTGCGTCCATACTGGCTCGACCAGAAAAATTTGTCGTGAGATGCCATGGCTGAGCTCGATGATAGCAACTTGCGGGATGACCTCTCTCTCTGATTTTTTGGGTGCTTCAGCAGTTTTCTTGACCTTGACTGAACGCTTGGTCATCCTCTCAAAATAGATACCAAGCGGTATGGGTGTGTTTGTTGACCCCATGTTTGCCAACCTTTCTGCTTCTTCGTTACTGGATCTCGCAATGTGCTTCAGCTCGCATCCTTTGAAGCTTCCTTCGAGCAGATTATACATGTCCCGGTAGGCGACCATGTTTTCTGCGATAGCGTCGCACTCCTTCATTGTCTGTTGCACGATGAGATTAGAATCGCCATAGATCATCAACCGGGTGGCTCCACATGCGATTGCCATCTTCATCCCATGTAATAAGGCCTCATATTCTGCGTCATTGCTTGATGCTAGATCGTCGGGCGGGAAGTTCAATCGCAGGACGTACTGTAACTTATCTCCTCTCGGTGATATTAAGACGATCCCAGCTCCAGCTCCTTCATTTCTTTTTGACCCGTCGAAGTACATGATCCAGTTGCTCGTATATTCCGGCGGTCCGGGTGTTTGTAGTTCTGTCCATTCGCTCAGAAATTCCACGAGTACCTGTGACTTCACGGAATTGCGTCCTGCATAGATGATGTCCCAGGCGCCTAGCTCGATGCTCCACTTCGCTATTCTTCCTGGTGCCATTGGGTTGTTCATTATCGTACCGAGTGATGCGTCGTTCAGCACCGTTACGGTATGCTCCTGGAAGTAGTGTTTAAGCTTTCGAGCTGTAAGCACAACCCCGTATGCAAGCTTCTGGTAGTGAGGATATCGTTGTTTGCACGGCGAAATGACCTCACTGATGTAGTAAATTGGGCTTTGCACTCCATATGCCTTTCCTTCTTCTGGTCTTTCTACCACTATGGCTGTGCTGATCACCTGGTTTGTTGCGGCTAGGTATAGATATAGCGGTTCCCTTTCATATGGAGTAGCCAGGATACGCCTGCTCTGTAGTGTTTGCTTCAAATCTGCAAACGCTTGCTTTGCTTCAGGTGTCCATTCGAATTTATCTGTCTTCTTCACCAGTTTATAGAAGGGTAACGCCTGTTCGCCCAATCGTGCGATGAATCTGCTCAATGTGGCTAGTCGCCCGACGAGCTGTTGGACTCCGCGTAGATTGGTGGGCTCCTTCATGGTCAAGATTGGTTGTATCTTCTCCGGGTTGGCTTCAATTCCTCGAGCAGAGACCAGGTACCCGAGAAGTTGTCCTGCGGGGACACCAAAGACGCACTTGGTCGGGTTGAGTTTTATTCGGTATGCGTTCAACGCATCGAATGTTTCTCTGATATCGTCGAGGAGCGTATCGTCCACTCGAGTCTTGATGACGATGTCGTCAACGTACACTTGCACGTTCTTGCCAATGAGCTTGGCGAGGCATTTTTGCGTGCAGCGCTGATATGTTGCGCCGGCGTTCTTGAGCCCGAAGGGCATTGTCGTGTAGCAGTATACACCGTGAGGTGTGATGAATGCTGTCTTTTCCTCATATTCTTGTTTCATCCAGATTTGGTTGTATCCCGAGTAGGCGTCCAGGAAGGAGAGGCGTTGGCAGCCTGTAGTGGAGTCCACGATTTGGTCGATTCGCGGGAGAGGAAAGTTATCCTTGGGGCAGTGTTTATTCAGCGACGTGTAGTCGATGCATACTCGAAGGATGTTGGTGTTCTTCTTTGGGACCAGCATAGGGTTTGCTAACCAAGTGGATATCTTTATTTCTCTGATGAATTTTGCTGCGAGTAATCTGTTTATCTCTTCTCCGAGCGCTTTCTGCTTAGGTTCTGAAAACCGTCGGGTGGTCTGCTTGATGGGCTTTGCGTCCTTGTAGACTTCGAGTGAGTGCTCGGCAAACTCCCTGGGTATTCCTGGCATATCTGAGGGCTTCCAGGCGAAGATTTCCCAGTACTCACGGAGGAGTTTGACGAGCGCGCTTTCCTATGCTGGTGAAAGGGTGGTGGACACCATCGCCGTCTTTTCAGAATCCGTCGGGTGTATTTGATGCTTGCGGGTACCGTTATTTGTGTTGAACTCGAGCTCTGGAGCGTTCTTCTTGGTGAGGGGCATCACGGTGTGATCCGTGGTTTTTGCTATTTCTTCTAGTTCTTCCTGCATCCCGAAAGATTGCGCGATCTCGTTGAATTCGATGTCGCACTTTTTGGACTTCTGAAAATCGCCGTCGATGGTGATTGTGCCATATTCTCCGGGTAGCTTGAGCTTCAAATATGCGTAATGGGGTACTGCCATGAATTTGGCGAACGCCGTTCGACCAAGAATGGCGTGGTACTGTGAGGGCCAGTCGACGACTTCGAAGTCAAGGAACTCTCGTCTGTAATTGCTTCGGTTCCCTAGCACCACTTCTAGGTTGATTGTTCCGAGTGGATGGATTGCCTTTCCTGGAACTATCCCGTGGAAGGATGTCTCTGATTCTGCGAGTCCGTCCAAATTCTTGTTCATGCGCCGGAGCGTGTCTGCGTAGATGATGTTGATGCCGCTGCCTCCGTCCATGAACACGTGAGCCAGCTCGTAATTGCCAATTTGCGCTTGTATGACAAGTGCGGCGTGTCCTGGTCGATAGACTCGAGGAGGGTGATCTTCCTTGGAGAAAGTTATCGGGTGCTCCGCCATCTTCAGATACTCAGTTTTTGTAGCTGGAGTTTGCACAGCCATGCACAGCTGTCGCGTGTTTGTCTTCTGAGCTCTGCGGGATGGACAGACCTTTTGTATCATGCCTAAGAGGCCTGCTGGGTTCGGGTACCCATTGGATCCTTGATTAGGGGCGGGTGGCGCTGGCAGCGCGGCTAGCATCGCGTTTTGGTTTCCTGCTGGGGGCAGGGCTTGCGGCTGTTGAAATCCTTGAGCTCATCCTCCGGGAAACTGCGGGTAACCCTGGCTAGTGGCTGCTCTGTTTTTCTTCAGGAGGGCCTCGTGGATTTCGATGAACTTTCGGCAATCCTTGAGAAGGTGTGTAGCCTTAGTTTTGCCTGTGCGCTTATCTGTGAACAGATGTAGCGTGCAGTAACCATCGAGGTCCTCCTCGGGGTTTTTTTCTTGCTTAGGTTTCCATTTGCGCTTTCCACGATATCTGCTGTCGCGGTTTTTGGTGAACTCTGCTGCCACGAATTCTTCTCGATCATCATGGTCGTAGTTCTTTCTTCTTTTCTTTCGGCCATGGCGGTCGTCATCACGTGCTGGGGATGAATCTTTCTCGTTGCGCATTGCGTCTTCGCCGTTTGCCCATCTATCATCTATGGCCATTAATTCTCCCATGGTTTTGGGTGCTAGTCGCCCCAGTTCTTCCCTGAAAGAGGTTCGCCGTGCTCCTTTGGCGAATGCTTTAACCATGACTTCTTCTGATATATTTCCCGCCGTATTCCTTAACGTGGTCCATCGCTGAATATATTCGCGGGTAGATTCGCCACTTTTCTGCTTGCAGGCTGGTAGCTCTTCGATGGTCGCAGGCCGTTTGTATGTTGCTTGGAAATTTTTGAAGAAATCTATGTTTAGGTCGTCCCAGGACCCGTAGCATGCTTTCGGCCTTCCTTTGAGCCAGCTGCGAGCTGCACCGACCAGATGTAGGTTGAGGTACTGCATAGCTGTGTTTTTGTTCCCACGTTGGCATTTTACTGCCGTGAGGTAATCCGACAACCAGGCAGAGGGCTCCTGCGAACCGTCGTATTTCTGCACTTCCGTGGATAGTTTAAACCTTTTGGGTAGCGGCGCCTCGCGGATGCTGCGGGTAAAGCATAGGGATCCGCAGACTTCTTCATCGGAGGATGTTGATGGGAGCGCGCGCGATTTCTGGCCGCCCGACCTTTATCGACCTTGCGTTGGGCGATGTCCGATCCTGCGTTTTATCCGGGCTCATCTCGATTGGCGTCTCCCCTCGGCTCTTTACTGCGATGCCGCGAGCGACTGCAATCTCGATCTCTTCGCGGGCTGCGATCACGATTTCCTCGTGGGCTACGATCACGATCTCCTCGCGGGCTGCGATCACGATTCTTCCGTGGGCTGCGACCTCGTCCTCTTCTCGGGCTGCGGCTACGGTCTCGACCTCTTGGGCTGATATCGCTGCCACTCGGGCTATCTCCTCGTCGCCAGGCTTCTTTTCCCCGTGCTCGGCGGGGCGATTTTCCTTGTCGGGTGAAGTGGCTCTACGTCCGCGGGGCGCTTCTTTGTCCTTCGGTTCGGTTGCCTTTCTGCGATCATAGGAGGCAAGTTTTGCGACCGCCATGCCTAGTCCTTTTTGTACTTGCTTGTATTGTTCCTCGCGGGGATCGTTTTCCCCTTGTTGATTTATCTGCATGTAGGTAGCTGCGGCCAGTACCGCGGCTGGGGGTGTTTGCAGATGGATGTTTCCATCTTCGTCCACATGCATAAGTGATTTGCTGATTCCGCTTAAGGACTCGTTGTCCATAGTCGCGGTTCTTGAAGAGCGTCCTTTCTTCTGGGGGCGGTTCCCGACGGAAGGTGATAGGGACAGCTGCGCTCGGCGTTGGCTTGACTCGTCCGCCATTCTTTTTCGCACGACCAGATCTTCTCGAGCCTCCTTGATAGCAGTGGCCGCTCTCACTAGATGGTAGTGGTAGGCGACCATATCTTCGTGTGGGACCCCGGCCGCAGGTGGTTTGCTTGTGCGGATGGCTTCCTTTGCTCGGAGCCAGGCGTCTCGTGAAACATTGATTTCGGCGCGTTCTTTCGCGCTTTGTTCAGTCTCTGCGGGTGGCTGTTCCGATCCTGCCATGCAGACTTGAGCCAGACGTGGCTTGTGAGTCCTAGGCGTAACTCGAAAGGCCTTCTTGACCCGAGAGGGTTCCTATGTACAGAGGGTATGGAAATTGCTGGTGTTGAGGCGGATCGACTCGCCACTTTTTGCCAGATAGGGTCGTGAGTCGACAGCTCCTGGACTGGAGATTGACTCGGATCCCGATTCTTCGGGGAAGTGGAGGATCCCGTCCTTGTCGGTGTAGAACTTGAAGCTCCCGAACGTCAAGGTGACGCTTTTCTCAAGGTTGCTGAATTCCGGGCGTGATTCCGACGAGTGAGGGGTGACTACGACTGATCCGATACGAATCGGGTTGGTTGGGGTCGAAGTCGAAGGTTTCCAACGCGAGTTGGTTGTCAATGAAGCCGAAGACGCCGGAGATCCAGCGCCCGCCGTTCCCACAGACGGCGCCAATTGTCGAATCTGCATCTCAACAAG